>CAUYPK010050524.1:0-11999 GCA_963574355.1 Loris lydekkerianus
TTAAAAATAAGGACCATATGATTCTTTCAATTGATGCAGAAAAAGCTTTTGATAATATCCAGCATCCCTTCATGATCAGAACACTTAAGAAAATTGATATAGAAGGGATTTTTCTTAAACTAATAGAGGCCATCTACAGCAAACCCACAGCCAATATCGTATTTAATGGGGAGTTAAATTGAAATCATTTCCACTTAGTTCAGGAACCTGGCAAGGTTGCCCATTGTCTCCATTGCTCTTTAACATTGTAATGGAAGTTCTAGGCTTTGCAATTAGGGAAGAAAACGCAATCAAATGCAATCAAAGGTATCATCCACATAGGCTCAGAAGAGATCAAACTTTCACTCTTCACAGATGATATGATCGTAAATCTAGAAAACACTAGGAATTCTACTTTAAAACTTTTAGAAGTGATCAAGAAATACAGCAATGTCTTAGGCTACAAAATCAACACCCATAAATCTGTAGCCTTTATATATACCAGCAATAACCAAGCCGCACAAACAGTAAAGGACTCTATTCCTTTCACAGTAGTGCCGAAGAAGATGAAAAATTTGGGAGTATACCTAACAAAGGATGTGAAAGATCTCTACCAAGAGAACTATGAAACCATAAGAAAAGAAATAGGTGAAGGTGTTAACAGGTGAAAAAACATACCATGCTCATGGCTGGGAAGAGTCAACATTGTTAAAATGTCCATACTACCCAAAGCAATGTATAATTTTAATGAAATTCCCATTAAAGCTCCATTGTCATACTTTAAAGATCTTGAAGAAATAATACTTCATTTTATATCAAATCAGAAAAAACCTCAAATACCGAATACATTACTCAGCACAAAAAGCAAAGCAGGAGGAATCATGCTACCAGACCTGAGACTGTACGATAAATCGATAGTGATCAAAACAGCATGGTACTGGCAAAAAACAGAGATGTAGATGTTTGGAACAGAATAGAGAACCTAAAGATGAAGCCAGCTACTTACCATTATTTGATCTTTGACAAGCCAATTAAAAACATTCAGTTAAATAGGAAAAGATTCCCTATTTAACGTTGGTGCTGGGTAAACTGGCTGGCAACCTGTAGAAGATTGAAACTAGAGCCACACCTTTCACCATTAACTAAAATAGACTCACTGGATATAAGATTTCAACTTAAGACATGAAACTATAAAAATACTTGAAGAAAGTGCAGAGAAAACCCTTGAAGGAATCGGCCTGGGTGAGTATTTTATGATGAGAACTCCCCAGGCAATTGAAGCAATACCAAAAATACTGGGACCTGATCAAACTAAAAAGCTTCTGCACAGCTAAGAACATAGTGAGTAAAGCAAGCAGACAGCCCTCAGAATGGGAGAAAATATTTGCTGGTTATACCTCCAATAATGGTCTAATAACCAGAATCCACAGATAACTCAAATTCATTAGCAAGAAAAGAACACGTGACCGCATCTCAGGGTGGGCATGGGACTTGAGAGAAACGTCTCTAAAGAAGTCAGACGCACGATCTACAAACACATGAAGAAAAGCTCATCATCCTTAATCATCAGAGAAATGTAAATCAAAACTACTTTAAGATATCACCTAACCCTAGTAAGAGTAGGCCACATAACAATATCCCCAAACCAGAGATGTTGGTGTGGATGTGGAGGACAAGGCACACTTCTACAGTGCTGGTGGGAATGCCCACTAATATGCTCCTTCTGGAAGTATGTTTGGAGAATTCTTAGAGACCTAAAAATAGACCAGCCATTTGATCCTATAATTTTTTTACTAAGTATATACCCAGAAGACCAAATGTCACAATGTAAGAAAGACATCTGTACCAGAATATTTATTGCAGCCCAATTTATAATTGCTAAGTATGGAAGAAGCCCAAGTGCCCATCAACCCACGAATGGACTAGCAAATTTTGGTACATGTATACCATGGAATATTATGCAGACTTAAAGAAAGATGGAGACTTTACCTCTTTCATGTTTACATGGATGGAGCTGGAACATCTTCTTAGCAAAGTATCTCAGGAATTGAAGAAAAAGTATCCAATGTACTCAACTCTACTATGAAGCTAAATTATAGCTTTCACATGAAAGCTATAGCCCAACAATAGCAAAAGACTGTGGGTAAAGTACCAAGGAAGAGGAATAAGGGGATAGGTTAGGGTGGGGGCAGGATAATGGGTAGGGTCACATCTATGGTGCATCTTCGAATTGGTACAGGCAAAACTTTCTACATGCAGAATACAAATGCCTATGTACACTAAGTTAGAAAATGCCATGAAGGCTACGCAGACCAGTTTGATGAGAATACTTTAGTTTGTATATGAAAGCAGCACATTGTACCCTTTGATTGCACTAATGTACAAAACTATGATTTAACCATAAAAATAAATAAAAAAATAAATAAAATAAATTTATTGATTGTTTACTTGTGACCTAATATGTGATCAATTTTGGAGTAAGTTTCGTGGGCTGATAAAAAGTATGTGTATTCAGTTTTGTTTGGATGAAATTGTCTGTAGATGTCTGCTAAATCCAAGTGTTGGATGGTTAGGTTTAAATCTAAAAGTTTTTGCTCTGCTTCTTATTGGAGGATTGATCCAACACTGCCAAAGGAGTTTTGAAATTTCCGACTATTATGGAGCTGGAGGGAATCAAGTTGCTCAAGTCTGTTAGAGTTTCTGTTATAAATTGAAGTGCATTCTGGTTGGGTGCATAGATATTAATAATTGAAATCACATCATGTTGAGTATTACCCTTAACAAACATGAAGTGACCATTCTTGTCTTTTTTTACTTTTGTTGGTTTAAAGCCTATTGCAGCTACAAATAAAATTTCAACACATGCTTTTTTCTGATTATCATTTGCTTGAAATATTGCTGACTATCCTTTCACCCTTAGTCTATATTTTCTTTTAAGGTAAGATGTGGCTCTTGTATACAGCAAATATCTGGCCTGAGTTTTTGTATTCAGTCAGGCAACCTGTGCCTCTGTATAGGACACATTAAACCATTCACATTAATAGAGAATATTGACAAGTCTGGTAAAATTTTGGGTGTCGAATTTTTCAAAAGCCCAGTGAACATTTGTCATCCTTTCACCACTGTGGAAGTTGAAGTTTTATCAAAAGTTTCTGAGTGAGTTTACTTATGTGGTAGAGGATTGAGCTGGTCATTATGGAGGATAGGTCTGAGAATATCCTGAAGAGCTGGTTTGTTTATGGGAAATTTCTTCAACATATGAATGTCATTAAAGTATTTAATTTCTCCATCATAAATGAAACAATTCAGTTTAGCTGGATACAGGATCCGGGGTTGAAAGCTATTTTGCTTTAGGAGATTAAAAGTTGATGACCACCCTCTTCTGGCTTGAAAAGTTTCAGCACAGAGATCTGCAGTCATTCTAATATTCGGCCCTTAGTAGGTAATGAATTTCTTTCACCTGGCAGCTTTGATAATCTTCTCTTTCATATTAATTTTAGTGCAGTTAATTATGAAGTGCCTGGGGGATGTCTTATTGGGATTAAGTCATCCTGGGGTTCTGCAACTGTCTGCTATCTTAATTTCAGAATCTCTCGGCATGTCTGGAAAATTCTCTTTCATGATTTCATGAAGAAGTGCCTCTGTGACTAGCGAGGCCACTTCATTAGTTTTAGGGATTCCAATGAAGCAGATATTAGCCTTGTTCGAATTATCTCATAGCTCTGTTAGAGAATAATCTAGTTTTGCTCTCCATTTTTTTTCCTCTTTGAGAGTTTGGGAGCTCTCAAAGGCTTTGTCTTTAATGTCAGAAATCCTTTCTTCTGCTTGCTCCACTCTGTTACTGAGGAATTCTTTTGTATTTTTCAGATCTTTAAGGGCTGCAAATTCTTGCTTCAATGCGTCAAAATTGTTGGTAGTTTTGTATTTAAATTCATTAAATTCTTGAGACAACTTTTGAATTTCTCCTCAAATTTCTATTCTGACTTTTGAATTGTTCCTCAAATTTATAATTCCAAATTTTCCTCCATTTTATTAATCTTGTTTGCAATCCAAATTCTGAATTCGATTTCTGACATCTCGGCCAGCTATTTATGAATGGAATCTTCAGTTATATCTGCCATATGTTTCCTTGGGGGGGGGGGGGGTTGATCTGTTCTGGTTATTCATATTACTAGAGTTTTTCTGCTGATTCTGCCCCATGATTGTTTTACACCATTTGATTTTTCCCCTGGAGCTTTGTCAAGGACCTGTACAGTGCTATGGCCTGAGAAACTGGGGCCCTGTTTGGTGTGGTGGTGCTAAGGGGTTCTGTCTTGTTTTCAGTTGCTTTCTGTTTGACCCTAGTGAAACATTTACTGTGGGTTGAAGTCTCAGCTTTGGAGAAATACCAGCAATTAAGTCACCCAGCCCCCAACAGGCAACAATTGGGAAAAGAAAATCAAACCTTCCTAGAACCACACACCAAGGGCACCACATGAATAGTCCTCGGGCAATTGCCTCAGTTCTAAATGTTTAAATGAATTGTCTCAGTCAGCACCTGTCTTTGGTGGGAGAGTTTAAAAGTTCTCTGACAGCTAGATCACAGGTGTCTGGTGACCACTCTGATATGGCTTGCTCCAGTGCTTCATGGAGTCGGGAGGAGCCACCCAGCAAATAGATCAGTCTGGGAAGGTTCATGCCTTCTTCCCCGTCTTGCACATCTGTCTCACCCAGTCACTGATAGCCCCGCAGTTGGCTGACCTAGTTGCCTGTAGTGAACAGATACTCCAGGGGTTTACACTTGCCTGAATCACAAGGAAATCTATTTCTGCTAGTCCAGGCCACTGCTCTCTGCCTCTATCTAGCAGGGGGAGGTGAGGCCTGACAACCTTGGGCTCTTGATGGAGGCTGGGGAGTGTTCACTCAGTTTCAGCTCCGCCCCTTATTGATGTTACTGACAGAACAGAACAACTTTGCGGGAATTTGTTTCTGTACCTTCTAAAATCCCCTGTAGAAGACAAGCTGTTTTGAGTTCTCAGCCTGCGTCTTAAGCCTGTCTTCACTCCTGTATGTTTGTATTTGGTTACCTTGCAGTTCTAGCCTCTTGTCTTCCTTTGTCCATAGGCTGACGATTCCCTGAGGGCCATGTGCCTCTTAGGGTCACTAAAGTGGTCCTTTGGGTCAGCCCTGCCCTGGGAACTTCCAGGGTCTTCAAGTGCATTTCTAGTCCCTTTGCTCCATCCAGTCGTTACTGCCTCAGGCAAACTCATGGGGCCTGTGTTTCCATCCCTGATCTGTTCTGTGGTAGTTGCTACTTGAGTCGATGCCCGGCCACCTCTGGTTGCCAAGGGAGACAGGGGCTATGGCTTCAAAATATCCAGAAGTGAGCCCTATTGTTGCTAAAAGACAGCTGCTGCTCTGCACCTCAGGGCACTGCTGCTCCGCTGTGGTTCCCTCTTAGCTGACAGTCCTTTCCTCACTCCAGTACCTCAGAGTCAGCACTGACCAGTGGCAGTTTAGGCACTGTCTGCACCCCTTGAGAAATCACCCAAGAATCTGGACTCCTGGGGTAGAGGACTCCAGACCTCAGAGTGAGAGTAGAGGGGAGTTCTGGGAGCTCAGATTTTCAGGTAGAGAATATATACAGTTTTATACAGTTTTATGCCTGGCAGAACACAGTGGCACCCTTATAGGGGAGGTAGGTCCAGTTTTTAGAGGGTGTCTTCTGTGAAGTGTAGTGGGAGGACCTTTGAAGTCTCCTTGTTTGTTTGTAGGGCACTCTGAGCTGTTCTCCTGGGGGAGGGGACTCCCGTCTTCTTGGTGATGGGTTTTGTAGCTTTTGTTTGTACCCGTGGGGTCGCAGCTCACCTCAGCAGTGTTGATGTGCATTCTTCAACCTTCTTTCTTGGTGCAGCCAAAATCCACCAGGTTACTTGCTAAATTTCTGTTTTTTAGCTCTCCTTCTGGACGGGAGCCTCTGTGGAAAGCTGGCTTCAGTCAGCCATCTTGTCTCTGCACCTCCTTTCAATGTATTCATTAGAAAAGCAACATGGGGACTCCGTAGTGAAGGGTCTTGTTCCTGCACAATGCACATATCACCACAGGTACAAACATGAGTAAATAATTCAACCTGCTTAGACCTCCAGTGTGGCCTAGTGCAGAGTCCCAAATCTCCGTGGCCCAAACTCTAATCTAGCCAAAAGGACTTTGCTCTTAACTGACCTTTCCTTGACTCTTCTGGAAGCTGTCCTTTAGTGGTTTAATTTTTTTGAAGAACCACCTTTTTGTTTCACTGTTTTTCTAATTGATTCCCTTTTTAATTTTATTTGATTCTGCTCTAATTTTGGTTATTTTCTTTCTTTTCCTAGGTTTACTGAGTTTGGAGTTGGATTGTTCTTACTTTTCCAGCCAGGATGTTGAATTGCTCTCTTTCTGTTTTCTTGATAAAGGGATCTAATGCAATAAATTTGCCTTTTTGGACTACCTTTTTTAGTATCCTACAGGTTTTGATAGCTCCTCTTCTCATTATTATTTTTGTTTTAGAAACTAATGATTTTCTTCTTAATCTTCTCTTTGACCCAGCTATTGTTCAGCATAAAGTTATTTAGTTTCAATGACTTTATTTTGGTATAAAGATTTCTGTTGATGTTGAGTTCAACCTTTATTCTGTGATGGTTCTGAGAATATATATGGAATAATTTCTATTCTTCTCAATTTGTTGAGGTTAGACTTGTGTCCTAAGATATGATCAATTTTGGAGGATGATCCATTGATTGATGAGAAGAATATGTATTTAGTTTTTTTAGTATAAAATGTATTGTATATGTTTGCTATGTCCATTTGTTCTAGGGTCATGTTAAAGTCCAATATTTTTTTGTTTAGTTTCTGTTTGTATGAGCTTTCCAGTACTGTGAAAGGAGTATTGAAATCTCTTATTATTATGGTGCAGGAAGATTATATTACCATATTTTTTAGGGTTTACTTTGGGTATCGAGGAATGTTTAGGTTGGATATGTAAATGTTAATTATTGAAATTTCTTTATTTTGATGTCTTCCCTTGACAAGTATGTAGTGTCCATCTGTGTCTTTTATTATTTTTGTTGGCTTAAATCCAATTACATTCAATCAGCCAGCCTGTGCCTCTGTAGAGGTAAATTCAGACCATTCACATTTTTTGAGAGAATCACTAGGCATGGTAGAGTTCTGATCATCTCATTTTTCAGAGAACCAGAGCTTATTTTTATCCCTTGTACCAATGTGGAAGTTAGGCCTTGTTCTTTTATTTCTGGGTCTATTTACTTTGGTAATGGATATTTGTTCCAGTCATTATGAAGAATAGATCTGAGTACTTTCTATAGACATGGTCTAGTTATGGCAAATTTCATTGACATTTGCTTATCAATCAAATATTTAATTTCTGTATCACAAATGAAACTCAGTTTAGCAGGATACAGGATACTGGGATGAAAATTATTTTGTTTAAGAGGGTTAAAGGCTGATGACCATGCTCTTCTGGCTTGAAAAGTTTCAGCTGAAATATCATCCTGATGTGTTTTTCCATTGTAGACAAGGCTTTTCTTATGCTTTTTGGCTTGCAGAATTTTCTACTTCATGTTGACTTTGGCAAAGTTAATTACCATGTGTCTAGGATATGTTTTGTTTGTATTGTGTCATGCTGGATTTCTGAAGCTATCTGCTATCTGAATTTATCCATCTTTCAAAATGCTTTCAAAATGAAATTCTCCACCCTAAAGTCTTGAAGTAGAACATCAGTACATTGGCATCATCTTCTCCTTCAGGAATTCCTATAATTCAGATGTTTTATCTTTTGGAATAATCCATAGCTCAGTCAGGGAATATTCTGTTTTTGTTCTCTTTTTCTCTGCCTCTTTAAATGACTGATATAGCTCAAAAGTCTTGTCTGCAATGTCTGAAATTCTTTCTTTACCATGTTCTACTCTATTACTAAGGGTCTCTACTATGTTTCAAAGATCCTCAAATACCTTTTTCAATTCTTTAAGCTCTGCTATATCTTTCCTTATTATGTCCATATTCTTGGTGATTTTGTTTTTTAAATTCACTAAGTTCTTTTTTTTTTTTTTTCTTTCACCTTCTTTATTTTTATTTTTATTAAATCATAGCTGTGTACATTCATATGATCATGGGGCACCATACACTTGGTTCATAGACCATTTGACACATTTTCATCACACTAGTTAACATAGCCTTCCTGGCATTCTCTTAGTTATTTTGCTAAGACATTTACATTCCACATTTACTAAGTTTCACATATACCCTTGTAAGATGCAGAATGGAAGAAATGTACTCACCCCTACTATGAAACTAATTTAGGACCTTCACATGAAAGCTATAACCCAGTTACAACCTAAGAATTGGGGAAAGGGGAAAAGGGTGGAGAGGGAGGGGGGAGGTGGGTAGAGGGAGGGTGATTGATAGGATTATACCTGCGGTGCATCTTAAATTCACTAAATTCTTGAGATAACTTTTAGACTTTTTTTTTATTTTCATATTCTCTTCAATTTCAATCACCTTATTTGCCATTCATCTGAATTCTATTTCTGGCATTTAAGCAATTTCTCTATGCATTTTCTCTAGTATTTTCTGCTGTATTTTCTTATAATCTCAGCATAGTGGATCAACTCTGATTTTTTTATGCTGCCAGAATTCTTCTGCTGGGTCCTCTCCATGAGTATTTTTAGCTTTTAAGAAATATACATAAATTATATATTTTTTTTAGTTGAAATGATAGGATGTCTTTGAATAGTTATTGAGACATAATCTAATTGGGGATCATTAGGAAGCACTATATAAACCTATTTGGCAACTAGAACTGGTGGGGTGAGACTGCACCAGGAGGCTATGTACCAGTTAGTAACTGGTACTAACTGCACGTTCACCAGTGAGATGGAGCTTGTACTTGTAGCCATTCTCTTACACCCTCATGAAGCTCTCTTTCAAGGCTGCATCAAGCGTGGTTGAGGGCTGGCATGGCAAGGTAGTGCAACTTGGTTATATCCTGATGTCAGCCTGTTCTCCACCCAATTCAAAGGAGTTCCAGTGATTTTCTGGATCCTCTGGTACACCAGGATCAGAACAGCTGTGGTCCCTCCACCCCTCCACTGGCAATGGCTGGAGGAGGGGAATCGACAGACAGACTTGCTTATTCTGCCCCTCACTGCCTCAATTCTCCCACCTCCAGAAAAATAAATTCAAATAACCAATTAACCTGCAACACCAGGCAGCAGCATTCAGAAAAGAAGAATCCACTGACAGTTCTGACCAAGAAGAGTTAAACTTATTCAGGCAGCATGAACAACACCCACTCAAACAAGTTCCATGTGTTGCCAGGGGTAAGTGGGGACACATACCAGGCAAGGGCACTCCAGGAGGCTGGGTAAAGATACCTTGTAGTAGGAATGAAAGCCAGCATGGACCACATCTTCCCTCAGCAATGTTAGAACTGCAGTGCTATTTCCTCTTGCAGGAGGCAATGCACCGCTTGCTTCGGCAGCCCACACAAAGGAGAGTCCTCTCAGACCTCCAGCCTATAAAAAGGGCAGTCTGTCAGTCAATCAGAGAGCAGGAAGGGTGGGCTGTGGGTTCAGGACTCCAGAGAGGATATTTGTTTATTGCTGCACTAGGTAGGATGGGGATTGAACTCAGAGGTGGAAATTCCCGTAAGAGAACCAGGGGGTGAGGTGACAAGTATTTGTTCTCTGCTCACTCCTGGAAATCTCACAGTGGGCCTCCTTATTGGGAGAAAGGTCTCCAATCACCAGAGAATAAGGTGCCTTCAGACTAGTGGCTTTGTACCTGATCTGTTATCTTTCTTCCTATTTCTTGGTCTCTGTCTCAAAGCTTGACTCAGTGGGATTGATGTGTACCTTAATTTCTTCTCCATCTGCTCAACTCCCACTTTCAACTCTCTGAGTTCACTTCAGTCCAAATTTTCTCCTGTGGAACAGAAGTTTCTAGTGAAAGCTGCCTCTAGTTTGCCATCTTTCCCCCTTCACTCATTGAAATTATTATAAAACAATTGTCCCGTACTTAATAAGTATTTGAACTTTTTTGCTACATAATCTGAAAAAAGCAAAAGAAATTTCATACTCTCAAAATCTAAGTGTTAGCCATCATAATTTAAAATAACTTTTCAGTTGTTAACTTATTAATATATATTATTCTGGGATTGGAATAAAGATGGCAGCTGAGTAACAGCTTCCCTGCAACTGGGCACAGCGAGTTTGGGGAGATAAGACTCCAGACATGTCTGGCCGGTGGGATCTGCCTATGATCATCCCTTTGAGGATACAGGGAGCCAGCAAGGGACTACTGGACCCCAGAAGGAGGACAAAAACAGTGGAAAACTGGCAAGTGGCTGTGTGTGTTCGATCGACCTATCATGCTGGCAAACGTGAGAACAAGCAGCACTGAGACTGCAAACTGGAAAGGCCTTACCTGTGAACTTTTTTGGTGTTCTTGGACTTGGCACTCAGTTGAGCTGCTTTGGGGACAGCTTGAGCAAAAGTGTGGAGAACTTTGGGCATTGTATGGGGCCCCAAAATGAGCCACTGAGCTGGGCTCAGTGAAAGCCATTGTGTGAAAAAACTGCTCTGGCAAGCTCCGCCCTCAGGGTCCCAGACCAAGGAACGGGTGGGACAAAGTAACCAGTGACTGAGCAGCTTAAAGGCGGGGACAGAAATGCATCACAGCCCTAATTCTTAGGGGCAGAGTGAAACGCTTTTGGCACACTGGAGTCTTGGGCTGTTGCCTTGGGTAGAGTGCCCTGATGGCAGAGCTCAAGGCAACCTCAAACTCCTGGGCTTGGTGCCACCCAGACCTCCATAAAAGGTGTGCAGTGACCCCCGACCAGTGACCTGCACACACTGGGGCCCCACATTCCCTGAACAGAAACTGCGGGAGCCACACAACACTGCGTCCCCCCTCATGTGTCCTCCCAGCCTCCACACTAGCTCATCCATCTGACCAGGGACTCTGGTAGCTGCGTCCCCTCTGGAGCCTTCCCTTCCTCTGTACAGAGCCCTTCCCCTGGCCAGAGACTGCTAGAGCCTTGGGTTCTCTATGCCAAAGTCACTGGGTGCCAGGCACAGAGAACTGTGCGCATCACCCCCAGCCCTGTCGCTGAATCCGGGGGTGTCGCCCCACAGAGCTGCTTCCACAACCAGAACTTTCTAACTACAGCAGCCCCAGAGGAACTACACAGGGTCACTCCCTACAAAGATACAGCAACAATAGAGCGATCCCGCTGGGGTCTATTCTTGGAGAGACACCTCCCCAACTCTGAGGACGGCCAGAGGCAACAGTGAAAAGCAATCATGAGGCGAAATCAAAAGGAAAACTCTGGCAATAGGAATAATCAGAGTAGATCAACTCCCCCAAGGATCAATGGGGCAGAAACACCACAAGATCCCATGCACAAACAACTAGCTGAGATGTCAGAAATTGAATTCAGGATCTGGATAGCAAACAACATCGAATTAGAATTCCAAAGGTTATCTCAAAAATTGAATGGATTCAAAGAGCAAATGATCAAAGATTTTGAATCATTGAGACAAGAAGTTGCATCCCTTAAAGATCTTAGAAACATAATAGAATCCCTCGGTAACAGAATGGAGCAAGCAGAAGAAAAAATTTCTAACATTGAAGACAAAGCTTTTGAACGCTCCCAAACCCATAAAGAAGAAGAGAAATGGAGAGCAAAAACAGACTACTCTCTCAGAGAGCTCTGGGATAATTTGAAGAAAACCAATATTTGTCTTATAGGGATCCCTGAAAGTGATGAAGTGGCTTCACAAGGTACAGAGTCTCTTCTCCATGAGATTATGAAGGAGAACTTTCCAGATATGCCAAAGGATTCCGAAATTTAGATAGCAGACAGTTTCATAACTCCAAAACGACTCAACCCAAATAAGACATCCCCCAGATCCATCATAATCAATTTCACTAAAGTTAATATGAAGGAGAAAACTCTGAAAGCTGGCAGACAAAAGAAAACCATTACC
>CAUYPK010050529.1:0-42982 GCA_963574355.1 Loris lydekkerianus
ACTTGAAGAGAAACTTCTCTGAAGAAGACAGGCACATGTTCTACAGACATATGAAAAAATGCTCATCATCCTTAATCATCAGAGAAATGCAAATCAAAACTACTTTGAGATATCATCTAACTCCAGTAAGATTAGCCTGTATCACAAAATCCCAAGACCAGAGATGTTGGCATGGATGTGGAGAAAAGGGAACACTTCTACACTGCTGGTGGGAATGCAAATTAATACATTCCTTTTGGAAGATGTTTGGAGAACACTTAGAGATCTAAAAATAGATCTGCCATTCAATCCCATAATTCCTCTACTAGGTATATACCCAGAAGACCAAAAATCACATTATAACAAAGATATTTGTATCAGAATGTTTATTGCAGCCCAATTCATAATTGCTAAGTCATGGAAAAAGCCCAAGTGCCCAATGATCCACGAATGGATTAACAAATTGTGGTATATGTACACCATGGAATATTATGCAGCCTTAAAGAAAGATGGAGACTTTACCTCATTCATGTTTACATGGATGGAACATATTCTTCTTAGTAAAGTATCTCAAGAATGGAAGAAAAAGTATCCAATGTACTCAGCCCTACTATGAAACTAATGTATGACTTTTATATGAAAGCTATAACCCAATTATAACCTAAGAATATGGGGAAGGGGAAGGATGAGTGGAGGGAGGTTGATTGGTGGGACCACACCTATGGTGCATCTTCCTTGGGTACATGTGAAACTTAGTAAATGTAGAATATAAATGTCTTAACACAATAACTGAGAAAACGCCAGGAAGGCTATGTTAACCAGTGTGATGAAAATATGTCAAATGGTCTATAAAACCATTGCCCCATGATCACATTAATGTACACAGCTGTAATTTAATTAAAAAAACAAACAAACAAACAAAAATTAAAAAAAAAAATCAACAGTAAGTCTGTGAGGACCAGAGGTAAGAAATCCTAATTAATCTTCTACACAATGAGGAATCAAAAGAAACTACTTCATTTTGATTCCTTATATCAAATTAGGAAATTTGATATAATTAAATTATATAAATTATATAAACTACCCCTTATAAACAGAGGTAGACATAAAGGATCAAAAACTGATTTTGAAACTTGAAAGATAACTACTAATAGAGATGATAAGCACAGATCAAGCAACATGCATAAAGTTAAATACTGAGAACAAGGAGAATAGAACAAAAGAGGAAAAGAGCAAAAAAAAAGTCAGAGGGCTATTCAGATTACTTAAAACAACTTATGTAAATGGACAATGTCTCTCATAAAAGACAAGAGATCCCAGAACTAAAAACAAAATTCCGTTATGTGCCCAAGGAACATACGTGAATCAGATTACAGTCTGGGGTTGGTGGGAGAATAAAAAAAGAAAAGGAGAGAAAGGCAGACTCCAAACTGCCTCACTCCCTTACATAATTTCTGGGTGTGAGTCAGGCTGAGGTTCCTGGATGTGGGAAAGCAACAAAGAGACAACTATCTCTACCAAGTGAAGTCCAGAGAGATGTGCTACGTATGTCCAAAGGATGAAGTTAGAGACAAAGGAAATAATTCAGGCAGTAAGTCTAGGACATCAACTGGACACATGCCTCAAAGAGAAAAACAGGATTGGGAAGGTTGTTGAGGAACAGAATGAGTGGAGTCCTCCACAAATTAGGACAACCATACAGAAAGAGTATCCTTGACCTAGGGACAGAGGTTAGGCTACTAAGCTAAGAGTGTACAGGTGGGAATAGTCATTTGACCCAAAGCATCACTGAAGAGAAAAAGCATTACACAGGGCAAGAAAGCCATCATATACTGATAAACAATAAACTTCACAATTTATATAGTCTACCACAGCACTGGGGGAGAGGGAACTAAATCGTATTACACCAAAATAGACAACACAAGGCAGGACAGGTGCCTGTGATTCTAGCACTCTGGGAGGCCAAGGTGGGAGAATTGCTTGCGCTCAGGAGTTTGAGAACAGTCTGAGCAAGAGCAAGACTCCACCTCTATTAAGAAAAAATAAAAAATTTAGCTGGGTATTGTGGTGCATGTCTGTAATCCCAGGTACTTTGGAAGTTAAGATAGGAGAATCACTTGAGCCCAGGAGTTTGAGGTTGCAGTGAGCTATGACGATGCTAATGACAATGTCACTGTACTGTACCCAGGGTGACAGAGCAAGACTCTATCTCGAAAAAAAAAAAAAAAATTACATAGATATATGCTTATATTTCTATATATATAAAATATATAACATATATATAAACAGTCAACACAAAATTGTTGGGAAAAGGAAACAGATGAACAAAACAATTCTTTCTAATGACAAAACCTCTTGGTATCTTTTGACCGGTCAAGTTAAAAATCTACAAATAATAACATAATGCATTTAAATATACAAATTGAAGTAGTAAATGTACATATAAATCTAGAGGATTTATGGGACACCATCAAGCAAACCAATACACACATTATAGGAGTTCCAGATGAAAAAGACAGAGAAAGAAATATCAAGCTTATTTATAGAAATAATAAGCAAAACTTTACAAACTGGGAAAGAAAACAAACATTCAATCTCAAGGAGCACAGATAACCCCAAATAGATTTACGAAAAAGAAGTCTATACTGAGAAACATTATAATTAAATTATGGAAAACAGAATGTGAAAAGTGCCTCACTATACTCAAGGAAAACATCATTAGACTATTAGGAAATTCCTCAACAAAAACTCTATGGGCCAGCAGCTGTAAGTAATTTTTTTTTTTTTTTTTTTTTTTTTTTTAAGAGGCAGAGTCTCACTTTATCACTCTCAGTAGAGTGCCGTACTGTCAAAGCTCACAGCAACCTCCAACTCCTGGGTTTAGGTGATTCTCTTGCCTCAGCCTCCCAAGTAGCTGGGACCACAGGCGCCCATCACCATGCCCAGCAATTTTTTTGTTGTAGTTTGGCCAAGGCTGGGTTTGAACCCACCACCCTTGGTATATGGGGCCAGTGCCCTACCCACTGAGCCACAGGCACTATTAAAAATGATAGCGAGACAAAGTCTTTCCCAGAAAAACAAAAACTAAGAGAGTTTGTCACCCCTATATCCTTTCAAGAAATGCATAAAGGAGTTGTTCATATGAAATAGAAACACAGCAAGCAATAACGAACTAGCTGAAAAAGAAACCAAGAAATCAATCCCATTTATAATGACTACAAGAAAAAATATCTAGAAATAAATTTAACCAAGGGTGTGAAAGACCTCTACAATTAAAATTATAAAACCCTGATGAAAGCAACTGAAAAGGTCACCAAAAAATGAAAATTCATCATACATTCACAAATTAAAAGTATTAACATTGTTAATTCAACTCAAACCAATCTACAGATTCAATGTAATCTTTATCAAAATACCAATGATGTTCTTTTACAGAAATAGAAGGAAAAAAACCTAAAATTTGCATGGAACCAGAAAAGACCCAAAATACTCAAAGCAATATTTGAATTGCTAATTCAATTATCAGAAAAAAGAACAAAGCTGGAGGTATCATACAACCTAACTTCAAAATATATTACAAAGTTGTAGTAACCAAACAGCATAGACCAAAGGAACAGACACATAGACCAAAGGAACAGAATAGAGAACCCAGAAATATTAATATATCCATATATTTACAGTCAACTGATTTTCACCAAAGGTACCAAGAACACACATTGGAGAACAGACACCCTGTTTAATAAATAGTGCGAGAAAACTGGATATCCATATGCCAAAATTATAAAACTACTAGAAGAAAACAGGACAAATGCTTCAGGATATTAGTCTAGGCAAAGATTATATGAGTAAGACTTCAAAAATACAGGCAACAAAGAAACAAATGAATAAAATTATATAAAACTAAAAAGCCTCAGCACATCAAAGAAACAACTAATGGAATGAAGAGAAAAACTACAGAATGGTAGGAAATACTTACAAATTATTCATCAGACAAGGGACTAATATTCAGAACGTACAAGGAACTCAAACAACTCAACAGTAAAAATAAATAAATAACAATCACATTTTAAAATAGAAAAAGCTGAACAGACATTTCTCAAAGGACAATATAAAAATGGCCAAAAAGTATATGAAAAAAATTCTGAACATTACTAATTATCAGGGAAATGCAAACCAAAGCCACAATAAGATATGATCTCATCCCACTTAGAATGGCTATGACCAAAAAGATAAAAAAATAAGTAATACTGGTGAGGATGTAAAAAAGGAACTTTTAAAAACTGGTAGTGGGAATGTAAATTAGTACAGCCATTATAGAAAATGGTATGGAGGTTTCTCACAAAACTAAAAATGTCGCTACTATATAATTTAGCAATCCCACTATTGGGTATTTATTCCCAGGAAAGGAAATCTGTATATAGAAGAGATACACAAACCCTATGTTTATTGAAGCACTATTACAATAACCAAGATAAGGAATCAACAGAAGAATGATTAAAGAAAATCTGGTACATGGACACAATGGAATACTATTCAGTCGGTGAAAAAGTGAAATCCTATCATTTATGGCAATATGGATTAATCTGGAGGACACAGTTACATGAATTAAGCACAGAAAGATAAATGCTGTATGTTCTCATTCATATGTGGGAACTAAAAATATTGAGCTCATGAAAGTAAAGAGTAGAATTGTGGTTAGTAGAGGCCGAGAAGGGGAGGGTGATGGGAGGAGAGGAAGAGATTGGTTAATGTAAATAAAATTACAGCTAGATAAGAGGAGTAAGTTCTAGTGTTCTATAGTACTGCAGGGTAAATATGGTTAACAATAATTTATTGTGTAACTACCAAAAGCTAGAAGAGAGACTTCTGAATGTTTATAACACAAAAAATAATTGCTCGACTTGATAGCTATGCTAATCATCCTGATTTCATCGCTGCACATTGTGTATGTGTAATGAAGTATCACTCTGTATTCCATAAACAAGTATAATTATTATGTGTCAACTAAAATTAAAAAGAAACAAAACTACAAGAAAATATCCCCGATGAACATAGATGCAAAAATTCTCTATAAAATATTAGCAAACCAGATTCAACCACACATTAAAAGGATCATAAACCACAACCAAATGAAATCTATCCCTGTGATGCAAGGATGGTTCAGCATACACAAATCAATAAATGTGACTGTTGTGTTCAGGGGGGTCTGGGGTGGTCCTGGTTGACCAACTTCCCCCAGGAGCAACATTCCCCTTGAGTTTCATGCATATCAAAGATGGGTCTTGGATGTCATCTGATATTCAAGCAGTTTATTCTGGCTGTGTTCTTACAAGCTGGATGGTGAAAGCAGGTAGTGGCACGGACCAGGTAAAGTCAGAGACAGATGACCCATTGACCAGGAGGGTCTCAATCCTGAAACCATTCTCACATTTTGGGAGACTCCTCCCCCTTTCTTATACCTGTATTCAGTCCAGGTCAGTGACTAGGTGTTTCTTTCATAAAGGGAGTTAAAGCTGCATTTGTAAAGGTAAGCTTTGTTTGAAAGAGTGTGAGAGTTGCATCTGTGCAGAAGTAGCTTTGTGTCCCTGAAACCCCTGGCTCAGGATTGAAAATCCCCAGGCCAGGTCGCATCTTACTCCTAAGTAACATGTAGCGCAGACCTCATAAAATGTTTGAGGGGGCATTATAGCTATTACTCTTACAGCCACAATATGTCTCTCATAGTGTACTACAGTGATACACCACGTTAACAGAATGAAAAACATAAAACACATGATCACCCTAATAGCTACAGAAAAAATCCAACATCCTTTCATGATAAAAACTCTCAACAAAGTTAAGTATGAAGGAGCTTACCTCAATACAAACAGGCCATAGGCAAAAAATCAACAGCTAACATTATTGATGGAGAAAAACTGAAAACTTTTGAAGATGATATAATCATATATATAGAAAACCATAAAGACTCCACCAAAAAAAAACTGTTAGAACTAATAAATGATTTCAGTAAGGCTGCAATACCAAGCTACAAATCAACATCCAGAAATCAGTAGTGTTTCTGTCTGTACACTAACAACAAATTATCCAAAAGTGAAAGTTTTTAAAATTCTCATTTACATTAGCAACAAAAAAATGCAATGCTTGAGAATTAAAAAACTAAGAGATAAAAAATTTGAGCCCTGAAAATGATACAACATTGATGAAGGAAATCTCAAAAGAAACATATAAATGGAAAAACATCCCATGTTCATAGATGGGAAAAATGACTATTGTTAAAATGTCCATACTACCAAAAGCAATCTATAAATTCAATGCAATTCCTATCAAAATCCTATGACATTCTTAGAGAAATAAAAACAATAATAAAATTAATATAGAACCATAAAAGATCCTAAATAACCAAAGCAATCTTGAGTAAGAAGAACAAAGCTAGAGATATTACATTTCTTGATTGTTGTATTACAAAGCTATAGTAAGCAAAACAGCGTGGTTCTAGTATAAAAGCAGACATGTGGCCAAAAGGAACAGAATAAAGAACTCAGAAATAAATTTATGCATTTATAGTCAACTAATCTTCAACAAGGGTATCAAGAATACACAGTGAGGAAAAGACAGCCTCTTAAACAAATGGTACTGGGAAAACCAAAAATCTACATTCAGAAGAATGAAACTGGACTCCTATGTCACACCATTCACAAAAACCAATTCAAAATGGATTAAATCAATTAAATCCTAGAAGAAAACTTAAAGATTAAATTAACCTTGACATTGGTCTCAGCAATAAATTTTGGATGGTGTTAAGAACTCAGGCAACAAAAGCAAAAATATACAAGTGGAACTACATTAAACAACACAGCTTCTACACAGCAAAGGAAGCAATCAGCAAAACAAAAAAGCAACTGACTGAATGAGAAAAATATCTCCAAACTATATATGTGATAAGGGATCAATATCCAAAATATATAAATAACTCACACAACTCGATACCAAAACTACAATTAACCCAATTTTTCAAATGGGCAAAGGACTTGAATAGACATTTCTCAGAGGAAGACATACAAATGACCAAAAGATATATTAAAAATTCTGAATGTCAGTAACCATCAGGGAAATCCAAATTAAAACCACTATGAGGTATCACCTCACACCTGTTAGGATGGCTGTTATCAATGATAATTAGCAATACTGTATTATACACTTGTAATTTGTTAAGAGGACAGATCTTCAGTTACATCTGCTCATATCTTCCTCCTTCTCTCTCTCTCTAAAAGATAACTATGTAGAAGAATAGATATATTAGTTAGCGTGAGTGTGACCATTTCACAATGTGTAAGTATACCAAAACATCAAGTTGTCCACCTTAAATATATAAAATTTTCATATGTCCATGATAACTCAACAAAACTGTTAAAAATGCTCAGTGCACATTCAGTTTGCAACACAACAAAATAAGAAAGTACGGCTTGGTGCCTGAAGCTCAGTGGTTATGGCACCAGCCACATACACTGGGGTTGGTAGGTTTGAACCTGGCCCAGTTGTCAACAGCAATGACAACTACAACAAAAACAACAACTAAAAAAAAAATAGCCGGCCACTGTGGCGGATGCCTGTAGTCCCTGCTATTTGGGAGGCTGAGGCAAGAGAATCGCTTAAGCCCAAGAGTTTGAGGTTGCTGTGAGCTATGACACCAGAGCACTCTACCAAGGGTGACATAGTGACACTCTGTCTCAAAAAATAAACAAAAAGAAAGAGAAAATAATAACAATATGTCTAACAAAACTTTTCCAAACTATATGAAGATTTGGAAACAATCCTTTAATTAACTATTGCCTATTCAGACCTTGTATCCCCCACCTTTTTTTTTTTTTTTTGAAACAGAGTCTCACTCTGTCACCCTGGGTAGAATGCCTACATAGCTCACAGCAACCTCAAACTATTGGGCTTGAGCAATCCTCTTGCCACAGCCTGCCCAAGTAGATGGGACCACAGGTACCCAACACAATGCCCAGCTACTTTTTCTACTTTTTCTATTTTTAGTAGAGAAGGGTCTCACTCTTGCCCAGGTTAGTCTCAAACTTATGAGCTCAAACAATCTACCCACTTTGGCCTCCCAGAGTGGTAGAATTACATGTGTAAGCCTCCCACCCAACCCAGACCTGACAGCCTTTCTAGGTTTCTGCAGCCTAGCACCTACAGCACCTCACCCAAGTGTGGCTGGTGTCTGCCCAGAAGAGCCCATGTTCTGCGTTTGCTACACTTGGCTACCCAGGGTGCACCTCTTTACTGTAAGCCAGTTCCTGTTTCTCAGCCTGGCATCCTTTCTAGTGATGCTTTCAGACTTGTCTATTCAGCTATTGCCTACACTCTCATAGTGCAGAAAGAGGCCTGGGAAAACTGTGAGTCCAAAAAGAAAATCAAATCTATAGCTATAAATTAGCTTAAAACACGTTAAATGGAAATAATCCACAAAAGAGTTATGTGTCTTTAGAAGAAAGTTAGCAGCTTTGATTATTTTTATTATTAAACCACAAAAGTGAAATGAACCGAGCATTCTATTGAAGAAGTTAGAAAAACAAAGAAAGAAACGGGAAATGAAAAATAAGGACAAAGACAGAAACTAATGAGTTAGAAAATAGCAAAAATAAATTCCAGGTTGATAAATAAATGCAAGAAATGATTTAATATCATCAAAATGAATTTCCTAGCAAATCAATCTTATAACAAAGATACCATTATTTTCATATTCAATTTTATGATAATATGCCTAGAAATCATGAGATCATTAAAATATAGCATATCGTATATAGGGCCAGTGATGTGATTGGATATGAGGTACACATAACACTAAAATTAAAAATTAACACCTTTCCTAAAGCAAAAACCAATTAGAATACAATATGAGAAAAAAAATGAGTGAAAACATTAGCAAATAAATAACTTTATAGAAATACCCTTGGCGATGAACATTTAGAAAGATATAAATTATTAAAACCACTGAAGAAATAATCTCTTCCTAGATGAGAAACTGAATATTATTAGGCAGCCAGTTTTCACAGACCAAGATTTCACTATAATAGACTGCAATTTTAATCACAATCCCAGTGGAATGTGAGGTCAACCCAACAAAATATTTCTTTTTTTTTTTTTTTTTTTTAATTCAGACAGAGTTTCACCATGTCACCCTCAGTAGAGTGCTGTAGTATCACCACTCACGGCAACCTCAAACTATTGAGCTTAAGCGATTGTCTTGCCTTAGCCTCTCAAGTAGCTGGGATCACAGGTGCCCACCATAACACCCGGCTATTTTTTTGTTGCAGTTGTCATGGTTGTTTAGCTAGCCTGGGACAGGTTCAAGCCTGCCAGTCTTGGTGCATGTGTCTGGCACCGTAACCACTGTGTTACGGGCACCAAGCCCCCAAAAAATATTTCTTAAGAATTAAGGAAGTATCGGAACATAAGATGATTTAAAATTCTTTTACTTAAACTCATAGAAGGGACTGCCTAAATTGATTAAAAATTTAATAAAGACATGATAATTAAAGTTATGTCACTCTAATAAAATGGTCAAAAATCAGAACAAAATCAAATCCAATAGCAGTCCAAAGGATACACAGCAACTTCCTACGATAAAGAAAGTGTTATAAACTAAGACTCAGGTACTGAACAAATGGCGCTGGGGAAATTGGCTATTTGGGAGTTAACTCTGAATGGCTAAATTAATTTACTGAAGTTAACATATCAATAACCGTTCCTATACCCATTATTACTAACCATTAAGTACTCAAGCTGTGTGCCAAACATTATGCCAAAGAATTTATGTGCATTATCCCATTCAATGATTCCTGGACGATCTATTCTGACCCACTCACTTATAAATATGGAAACCAAAGGCCCAGAGCAGGTAAGTGATGTGGCCGAGGGTCACACAGACAGGCAGAGAGCCAAGATGTCCTAACTATGTCTCTCTAACCACATTGTTTCCAATTGTTGCCTTTTATAAACAAACAAGGCTCTCTGGAGTCTGAACAGGAGAGTCTGTACAGCAACAGTAATCCACAGCAGAGACTCAAATAATATATGCAAATGGAACTTCAGGGAGGGTTTTCAGAGACAGAAGCTAAGGATCCAAATCAAGATGTGACCAGCCAACACTGGTCACATTTCACTTTTGTGAAAATTGTCAAGGGAGCTTTTAATAGAACCACCACCGAAGACTTTGGCTTGCTGCCTCTTTCCACAGTCAGCCGCTCTGCAGCCCAATTCTCTTTAGTGCTGTGCTGGGCCTGGGCTCACCAGGGGTTCAGAAAGCAGAGGAGCCTCCCGGGCCATCCTTCCTCCTCAGCACTCCTATCCCTGCAATACCTTACTGGAGCATTCCTACAGCATCAGCCACCAGAAGGAGACTTCTCAATCCAGAGCAGGTCCTCAGATACTCCTGAGCATCTCGCAGGATACCAAGTTTTCCAAACACTCTTTTCATAAAGCAATAGATGTACACCCACTGAGGGAAGACACACACGCATTCATTCACACACGTGCAAGCACACCCTCGGCATCATAATTTAGCAAACCTTCAAAAACAGCATATTCAGCTGCTCACAGGATTTCTTTGGGGAGTGATGAAAATGTTCTGGAATTAGATGGCCGTAAGAGCTGCAAACTATTTTTAATTCCACAGAATTGCACCCTTTCAGATGATTAAAATGTGGGCGGCCCCTGTGGCTCAAGGAGTAGGGTGTCGGCCCCATATACCAGAGGTGGTGGGTTCAAACCTGGCCCCCGGCCAAAAACCTACAAATAAATAAATAAATAAAATGATTAAAATTTGATGTTATGTGAACTTTATCCTAAGAAACACAAAATTTCAGAAAGGAAAATGTAAATTTACATATTCAACTTTATATAAATGTACCTCTATATTTCCGTGCACAATTAAATAAGTAATGTATGTAAACTAAAAAAAACCCCAGAATATTTGAATTTAGTAATTTCCTTATGAAGTGTGCCCAATAATGATTCTGATAATAAGGTACTAAACAAGATTGCAAAGAAAACTGCAAGTGGCCTAGTGATGGTTGCTCTGAGGGAGGAAGCTTAAACACAAGCTCCAGGTCTTGACTGTATCTGTTTGGCCCTGGACTCCTAACTTCTCATCAGTGGACCTCAATTTCTCCATGTGTAAAATGAGTACATTGATTTATTTTGTTTATAACCTTTTCAAACTCTATGAACTCAATCATGTTTTAGTGCTATTTTAATTATAACACCTCAGGAAAAATCTGAAGAAATGCTACCCTCATCAAAAGAAATAGATCCAGAAACAAAATATTCCATAGGGTCAATCAACTTTTCCCTCTGGCGCTTTCTAGCAGGGCTTCCTCCAGCAATTTGTGTCACCCTAACCCAGTTCTGAAACTGTGGCACCATCTGGATTTCTAGATGAACACGTGTGTGAATCAGGGGAGGAGGGGGCAGAGCCACAACCCAGAAACCCACCCACATGAAGGGCCAGAACGCTGACACTGGACCCCTGAGCACACACCAAGACCACCCAGGGTGATTCCGGATGCTCATTATCTCTGCGATCTGCCTCTGAAACCAGACAAGCAAAAAAATACACAATGTCCACAATGATCCAACCAGCTCAGGGCTTACAGTCAGAAAAAGACACTCAACAGGATGTCAGAACGATGCCAGGAAGTAAAGCTGACCCTTGAACAACATGGGTTTCATCTGTGTAGCTCCCCTTACACAAGGACTTTCTGCCACCTCTGCCACCCTGGAGACAGCAGTAAGACCAACCCCTGCTCCCCTTCCTCCTCAGCCTGCTCGGTGTGAAGATGATGAGGGTGAAGACCTTTATGATAATCCACTTCCGCTTAGTGAACTGTAAATAGTTTTCTCTTCCTAATGATTTCAATAGCATTTTCTTTCTTTAGCTTACTTTATTATAAGAATACAGTACAAAATACATGTTGAACACCTTTTTGTTACCTACTTGTCAACAGCAGGCTATTAGTTAATTAAGTTCTGGGGGAGTCAAAAGTTACACTTAGATTTTTTACTATACAGATCATGGCCTAACCATCGTGTTGTTCAAGGTGAACTGTAAAAAGAGATCAAGAGCAAGAGAAATCAGAGTGAACATGCCCATTACTCCTATTTGGATGAGGGACAAGAGCTAGGAATTTTCCTCTTGGTCTAGTAGAGGATAGTGTTTAAAAAGGACTTTAAAGATGACTTCTAGGACATCATTCCTTCTTACAAATGAGGACATGGAGGCTCAGGAAAGCTTAAACAAGACTCAGAGCCATCTTGTGCAGAGCTGGCATGGATCTGGGTCCCTTAATCACACCTAGATGCCTCCTGCTGCAAACTCTCCTCCTGAGAGACAGATGGGAAAAGGCTTGGCAAGCTCAAGTACGTTTCTTTATTTGCAAACAGGAATAATACTGGCCCTGTCTAGCTCACAGGGCTGGAGTGTAGAAGAAACAAAATAAAGCATTGTGAAGCCTTGCAAATGGTAAATCTCTACCCAGATGTAAAGGAATGTAATTATCATGTGGGCAAGTATTCTCCAATGCCTATTTCAATGAAAACTTTAACATAAAAAAACTTCTAAAAGGCCTAGTAGATAATAGCAAACACCAGGGTTCCTTCACCCAAGGGATTTAGTAAGTATTCACTTCCAGAAATAATCAACAAGTACAGAGCCAGACTTAATGTGAACTATTGAAGCTCAACTTCAGGGCCCTTCAATTACATGGTACCCTTCTAAAGCCTTGAAAGGGCCCTAACACTGTGTGCACATGGTCTTATTGTTTTGTAAAATTTGCAAAAGTAAGATAATTTTATCTCAAGTAGCTGACAGTCCAGTTTTCCCTCTGTGATAGTTTCCGCCCAAGTGGCTGGGAATGGGGATGCAGTTATTTACGATTTGGCTTTGGAGTTTTTAAGTTGAGAATACATTTAGTTTAGCTGTAGTGGGATCTGTTTATGATGACTCCCGGTCTCTTGTATATTGTTGAGCTGCTCTAGACCAGGAATAGCTTAAAACATATTTATGTCATCAATTCAAAAGATGTCTGTCTTAGCCTCTCTGGGCTGAAATAACAAACGTTCATTTCTCACAGCTCTGGAGGCCGGGAAGTTCAAGATCAAGGCATCCCCAGATTCAGTGTTTGGCGAGGACCTGCTTCCTGGTGGATGGACAGCTGTCCCCTGTCTGTGTCTCATAGGCCAGAAAAGGACAACACAGCTCTCTGGTGTCTCTTTTTCAAGAGTACTAATCCCATTCATGGCAGCTCTATTCTCATGATATAACCGTGTCCAAAGGCCCTGCCTCCTAATACCATCACACAAAGGGTTAGGATTCAACATAAATTTTGGGAAGCATATAAACATCTAATACATAATGATATATAATGCAAGTGACCACAAGAACATCTAAAATGCCTGGTAATTTTACGGCTCTTAAATAAAAAATGGATGGAGGTTATTCTAAATTTTACAAAAATCCTAAAAAGTTTTTTTTAATTTATTTTTTATTATAGATAAAAATATGCACCATAGACCCCAACTATACCCTTGAGGTATAGTTGGGTTATAGGGTTATAGCCTTCATGTGAAAGCTATAGTTTAGCTTCATAGTAGGGCTGAGTACATTGGATACTTTTTCTTCCATTCCTGGGATACTTTGCTAAGGAGAATATGTTCCAGCTCCATCCATGTAAACATGAAAGAGGCAAATATTCCGAGTGGTCTAGCCCACTTTCTACTCATCTCACCCTTAGGGAGAGATCTGCCTTGATTCAAGTGTTTGGAGAGATTTTAATTAAAATATAGCTTTGAAGATTGTTAAGGAAAGGCCATCCTCAAGTAGCTGCACATTTCTGCTGCCAAGGCAGCCTTACTGGGCTTCCCTAGAATACCCAAGGTGGCTAAGAGAGCCTGTTCTATGTCAGTTGTGACTTTAGCTGACCTGTTCGTTCATTGTGAGATGCCGAGCCAGGTATTAAACTTCCTAGGCCCCAGGTTCCTCATCTGCAGAACAAGGTGCTATTGGGGTGTCAGTGCACTAATGAATGAGAGTACCTGGCCTTGTACCTGGAATGTGATGTGCTCCTGAGAAATGCTACCTGCTATCTGAGAGTTGCAATGGGGATTAAGTGATTACTATGTGTGTAACCCTTGTGCCTTACTCATAAATTCTGTCTCAATGCCCTCATTTCTAAAATAGGGATAATGATAACAGAAGTTGCCTTGCCCATCAACCCAGGAATGGAATAACAAGCTGTAGTATATGTATACTGTGGAATATTATTCACCCAGAAAAGATGGAGACTTTACATCTTTTGCATTAACCTAGATTAAGCATGTTCTTCTTAGTAAAGTATCGCAAATGGAAAAACCAAAACCAATTAGTTGACCAACTAGTACATGCCCACACAAGAGAAAAACTTGATTCAATTCATGTTGGGGGAGGGGAAATGAGGGAGAAGGGTGAAGAAAGGAGGGAGGGGAATGGTGTGCTCCCGAATGGGCACAGTGTAGGACACAGAGCACACCTCCTGGGTGCAGGGCACAGCTATAAGAAGAACTTCACCTGACAATGCGAACCGTGTAACCTAACTGTTTGTGCCCTCATATTAATCTGAAATTAAAAATAAAAGAGTAAAAAAATATATAATAAAAAGAAGTTACCTTATAAGGCTGTTGTAAAGATTAAGTCAATCAATATATGTAAAATGCTTAGAACAGTGCCTGTCACATGGCAACAGACATATCGCATGCTCAAAAGCATCCGTGGTGCTCAGTGCTGTGTAAAGCGCTTGGCACAGTACCATGGAGATGGCACTTCGTAGATCAAGAATAGTTCTTATTACTACCTTCACTGCTTTCCTTTCAGAAGAACTAGTTAATAAAAATGAGGGGGGTCCTCATAAAACATTTCTGGATTTTGTACAGTGTTGGGTTTTACAAATCTAAGTTACAAGCCTCTTCTGGCAACTCCGTTGTTAAGTGATAAACAGAGTATGCTGATGTATTAGTTTCTCAGAGCTGCTGTAACAGATCACCACAGATTTGGTGGCATAAACAACACAAGCTTAGTACATAAAATTATTGCCATTCCACAGGGCTCATGTGGGTCTCATCTGGCCAAAATCCAGGGGCCAGCAGCCTGTAGCCATCTCTGGAGGCTCTAGAGACAGTTTGTTTCCTGTTCATTTGGGTGTTGGCGGATTCAGTCCATGTGGTTATAGAACAGAGGTCCCATTTTCTTCCTACCTGTCATTTGGGGCCTATCCTATCTCCTGGAATCCTCTATCCCTTCTTTGAATGAGGTTTCAGAACCAAATTAATCAAATCCAACTCTTGCTGCCATCTCTGACCACAGCTAGGAAATGTTCTCTGCTTTTATAGGCCTTGTATGATTGAGCCCACCGAGGTCATCTTGTGTGCTCTCACCATCTCAATGTCCTTAATCTTAATCACATTTTCAAAGCCTCTTTCCCGTGTGATAACAGATGCATGACTTCTGAGGATTACGATGTGGACATCTTCGCAGTGTCACAGGGGGCAGACTTTATTCCACATCCCCCAGTCAGAATACCAAAAAAAAAAAAAGACTCTGGCCTTGGAAATGGATTCATTATGGATAGATACAAAAGTATACTCCGAGCTCTAAATTTTATTGTTCAAAAGGTAAAAAACCTGAATGTCTCAAGAGCAATGATATACTAATTTCTTTCTTTATTTTTTCAATTTTATGGGCCTAGAGACATACTTATTTGATGATTACTCTTTTAGAAGTATTTTTGAGACATAATTTTATCTTGAAGAAGCTCCACCCTTCCAGTGTAGGGTCCCCTTTTACCTTGTCAAAAGCCAGCTGGCCATTAGGTGACCTACTTTGAAGACCAAGCTCCAAGGTCATAATTTTCATGACATCCTTTGCTGTAGTCCCCTGTCCAGTCTTTCTGTCTCCTATTTCTCTCCAGAGTGTGTGATTCTTCACTCTGTCACTGTTTCCCCTGCCCCCTGTCTTCCCTCAGTCCTGACCTTCTCCCTGTCCACGAGTGGTGACTGATTCTCAAACTGTTCCGTATCCTTAGCGCCTAACATAGTGCGTGATAGAAGGTGCGTGTGCACTGTGTAGCGGTTGCATTTCATCATGCCAGAAGATGTTGCATTTCATCATGCCAGAAGATGAGTATTTTTCCAAGCTCTCGCTCAACAATTCTCCATTGGCCAAAGGCAAAACTTGAAGCTGGAGGAAGAGCCATAAACAGGTACTGTTCTGGTACCCTAGGGGTTTACAGCCTAATTTTTAGGGAACCATTGACATGATCCATCTCTGACAACATGAGCAGTATGTCTCTCATTAGAAGATGAATGCTAAATGTTTTATTTGAGGGCAGGGGAGGCCATTAAAATTATTTAACTTTTACCTCCCAACCCAAGTGCTTCCCCAGAGCTTCAAAAAGGGAAGCCAAATATTACTTTCTGCTGTCTTCAATATGTGATCTATAACACTTCTTTTCTGAGATATCAAAACTAGAGTAACCACTGGCAATGTTGGTTGCATCTCTAAGTTGTGCACAGCGTTTCATCTGCTTATTTGACTAGCTGAATGTTGACTGCAATTGATGACTTAGCTGAGGCTACTCTCTGCATCACCACTTCAAGAGGATGCTGCAATTCAGGAAAGAGAAAAGTTAGTTGAGTATGCCTGAACTCATGTGTGAAATGACTTATCTTCGGATTTCCGATTAGTTACTAAAGCAAGCATGTTTATATGAAAAAGTATGATACAGACCTAATTATGGTGTCATTGTGCTACCAACACCAGGCTTTCATCCTTCAGGAAAATACTTCTATCTCAGTCCCACTCTTGATATTTTCTTTCAGGGTTGTGGCCTGACGTTGCCTTTAATCCTCTGTATTGCACACCTGTTTTTCTCCTAGACAATCTATAGTTGACTCATTATTACTATATTTTAAATCAGGGATGTTGTATTAACAGCAGACAGCTATGCTTTGTTAATATTTTTCAGAGTTCAGAGTCTGAAGCATCTGGAGCTCTGTTTTCTATAGTACTCTGAGACACATTTATTGAAATACTGATATGTAGGACTCTATTAAAGGTCAGAAAAAGTTAGCTAACAGCCTGTAAAAAAATTCATCATCAAAACTCCAAGCTTCATAAAAAAGACAAGATCCTTATTTATCTGTTTCATATACCAAGTGTATTTTCCATGCCAAGTTGAATTTCCACACAATTTTCTTCACTATAAGGCATATGACTTTTGGGGGTTTATAAATAGATTAGGTATGGACATTGTTTTAGTTATCTTTTGCTGTGTAATGAACTACCCTAGAACTTGGTGTCTTCATAAGGAATAGACATTTCTCATTTTACATAGTTTCTGTGGGGCAGGAATTCAGGAGCATCTTAGCCAGGTGGTTTGGCCCAAGTCTTCCATGAGGTTGTGGTGAGAGTGCTGGGGGATGTGCCGTGTCTGGTTGACTGACATAGCGCATCTTCTTCTAGGATGTCCACCACACGTGCATAGCAAGCTGATGCTGCCCATTGTCAGGATGCCTCAATTCTTTACTGAGTGACTTCTCCAGAGGCTGTTTTGTTGCCTTCATGACATGGTCACTGGGCTTCCTCCAGAGAGAATGATGGAAGAGAGCAAGGCAGATACTCCCAATGTCTTTTATGGCCTAACCTTGGCCACACAGGTCATCTTATTTGGTATAGGAGGGGACTATAAAAGAATGTGACTACCCTGAGGTTAGAGTTCCTCTTAAAGGCTGCTTATTACCACCTATTCTTCTTTCTTACCTTGTAGGCCTTCCTGGCTGAGTAATGCTGATTCTACGTATTTAGAAAATGTGATTCCAGTTTAGTTAGGTTTAAATAGAGGTTAGGGAAGTATTAGAACATAGGGTTAACAGTATTGGCATAGTAGGGCCGGATTCAGAATCAGAACGACTGCTGGGATCTGGGGCAGGAAGACAAGTCCAGAATAGAACAGCCATTGCACCAAGCACCTGCTGCATTTGAGCAAGACAGTTTGTGGGCTACGGTAATAAGATAGGACTCCAAAGAATGAGTGTCAGAGAAGAGAGCAAGGTGCACAGCTTGACAGTTATCCTCCGAGAAGGTGTTTAATCTGATAGGTCTGCTGGTCTGTGCTTGCGCTGATGGTGACTTCGCAGACAGGTTTGAACATTAGCATCAACAACGTCACATAACTTTTCAAAACTAAGTTGAAGATACACTAATTTCTAAGTTGCAGCAGTCTATCCCTTCTGTTTTGCAAGACAATGAATGAAAATATACTAAATGTCTGACATCTCTATTGGTAAACGAGGTACATAGCAATCTACACAGCTTCTTGAATCAGACAAGTGATCTTTCAGTGTTCTACCTAAAGTGTGGAGTTTGATTTTAAGTGGCACTAATTGCAGGTGCTTATTCAGGTCTAGTGTCCGCCAAAGTCATTACCAAGGCTCAGCACAGCAACACAACTGTGAGGTCTGCGTAGTCAATTTAGAAAAACAGTGGGTTGTGGAGTGAAGCAGTTCTGAGTGTCTGTCTCAAACCCACCATGCACGAGTGCTGGCTATGGGACTTTGGGTGGCCATTTGACCTCAGTTCACCTTAATATCCTCGTTTATAAAATTGGGAATTGAAAGAACCTACCTCAAGGATTACTGCGAGAGTTTAGTAAGACAATACATGTAAAACAATTAATTTGCCTGATAGTGACACTCAATAAATGTTAGCTTTTATTATTCATATGGATATTCTTTCCAAAAATTTCAATCAACTCACTTATTTGACAATGATTAATTGATTTCCTTTTATGTATCAGGTGTATTTTGGGGATCTGGGAAACAGAAGTGAAAAATGGTCAAATCCTCCTGAGGTGATGCTTATAGCTATAAGGTAACCATAAAAATATAAATGAGAAAAATTTAAGAGGGTGACAAGTTCTATAAAGAAAACAGAGGAGGGAGAAAGCAGGTTCTGCAGTTGTGGAGTGGACGCTGTTCATGTAGGATAAGGAGGAAACCCTCACTTCACTTGCCCACAAGGCTGAAAGAAGTGAGGGAAGGAGTTAAGAAGGTTTCTGGGGAGACGTTCTGGATAGAGGTAGCAGTGAGTGCCGAGGTCCTGAGGTGGGAGAAGGCTTGGCAGGTGTGGCAGATGCCAAGGAGTCCACTTTGGGTGGACACGGTGAGTGGGAGAGAAAGTGGCAGGATGATGATGTTGGAAGGGCAGTGGATGGCAGGATGTTTGGGGATTTGCATGCCATGGTGAGCACTTTGCCTTGAACTTCTAGAGGACAGGAAGACATTGGAGGACTTTGAGCAAAGGAGTGGCGTGTTATGATTTTCTTTTTCTAGGGATCACTCTAGCTCCTGTGTTAGAATGGACAGCTGGGGCCAGGGTGAGGGCGAGACAGTCCTGACGTAGCCCAGCACAACTTGCTTGAGTGACGGTATTTTTGGTGGATGTAGAAGAAAGAGTTCAGATGAATTCTGATGTATGTGGAAAGTAGAGTTGAGAGGGGACAAAGGTAACTCCAGATTTTTGGTCTGTGTAACTGGACGGATGGAGTTATTACTTATTGATCTGGGGAAGTTTGTGGGAAGACATCTGGCAGTTAGGATCAAAAGTCTGATTTCAGACATGCTCAGTTTGAGAAGCTTTTCAGAGACATCCAAACAGAGATGGTGAGTAGACAGTTGCATTTCCAAATCTGGAATTGGGGAGATCGGGTCAGGTGGGTGCTTAAATTTGGGAGTTGTCAGTAACTGAATTCACAGTTATAGTTGGGAAGCAGTGTAGATAGGAGAGAGGTGTGGTCTGGGACCTGCCAGTGGGATGGTAGCTTGGAAATAACCTCTGCTGGGAGGACCTCAGGATTCCTGAGGCCACATGTAGGAGTTTCAAGAAAGAGGAGAGAGTAATTATATTACATGCTGCTGCTGATACCGGCGAAATGTGACTGAGAATTAACCATTCATTCATTTCCAACATGGTGAACCAGGTACTCCATTCAACGCTATGGAGAAAGCAATTAAATAGTTTGAAAACTTTTTGAATTCTCCTTGAACTGGCAAGAAAGCAAATAATACTGGAGGAGAAAAGCTGCTGTCATTGCTCTCAGATAAGCAGTGTGAGAAAGGACGTGGGGTCCAGATGGAGGAAGTGGCCTTATAGAAAAGTCTGGACACTGCAGCAAAAATGACAAAGGAAAAGAAAGACAGTCTCTGTGGGCAGACGCAGGGGTGCGGGGTGTGGTGGGGGGACCCACACTGCTCTCCTGGTGCTTCCTTTTGTTTTTAGTGAAGGCAGAAAGAAAACCATCAGCTGAGAGTAAAGGTGTCTGTGTGTGTCTGTGTGTCTGTGTGTGTAAATACTGGAGTTTGAGAAGAAAGGAGGTGTTAAATAACCTCCAGAAATATTGTAAGATCGTCTTCCAGCACTAAAGGCCCACTTGAGGTGAGCAGTTGTAGATTTTAAGGAAATGTGTGTGTTTTTCTCTATTTGTGTTCATCTGCACACATGCAGGTGAGCAGTGGGTACTGACCAGTGTGTCCAAGTGGGAGACGGCATGGGTGGGGCAAGATGAGAGGGCAGGAGGGTGAAAGGGAAGGTCAGAAATCAAAGCCTTCTGCTTTTCCGGTTTGCATTGACTATAATCTGCCTCCTTCATGAATCCATACTTATCACTACTTTCCCCAAGTACCTAGGAAGCCACATCTTATTCTTTGATGTTTCCAGTATATGCTGCAGCTGTTTTTTTTTTTTTTTCCCCCAAACAGGGAATCCATAACTGTCAACTGACTTGGTGTTTTCGCATATTTCTTAGTCATTATATATCAGTAACATTATGTGAAATTTTATTGAAAACACTCTTCAAAAAGTCAGCACCATATAAATATGTATAAGGAACGAGTCTGTTCCAAACTGCTACTTTTGATTATAGATGTATCAGCAAGGCTGAGGTGAATTAAAGTTTTAACAGTGTAGTCAATTTTTTCAATTTAGTAGATGGATGAAATGAAATATTCCAATAGAGAATTTGGCCTGACCTCTTTGATGTAACTGTTTACATTTTATCCAATTGATCTACCGCGTGCCAATTTTCTACTTTATTTTGAGGAAAGCCTAGAAGATGAAAAGAAAGGAAACCAGTCTTTTCTTTTAACAATAATTTCTTTATTGTGATTATCAATTTGAAATTTTGTTAGAGGTGTGTGTGTGTGTGTGTGTGTGTGTTTGCACACACATGTTGGTGGGGAGTTGGCCTTATAGAAAAGTCTGGACATTTCAACAACAATAACAAGAAAGAAGAAAGGAAGACAGCCTGCCTGGGCACAGATGCAGCGGCTGGGGGACGTGGTGGAGAGTTAGGAGGAGAGCAGAGACTATGCAAAAGGTTTGATCTGAGTCCGGTGATCTCTAAAAAGTCTTCTGTGTGTAATTATGTTGAATGTAAAAGACTAACAACTAAAATAATTTTCTTGCAGTCTCATAATACACAATTATAGTCAATAACTATGTGTGATGTACCTTCCTGTGCCGGGGACTGTAGGAGCTGGTCTACAATACTTAAAACAAATGTCAAATTATTACTTTCATGGTGTTTAAAGCCCAGATAGTTATAAATAAGAGTCATTATGGAGACTGGGCACGCTCTGGTATCTGATGATAGGTGGGGGGGTTAGGTAGAGAGGGTTGTAGAAGATTATGTAGAAGTTTTGATCCTGAGTGACAGACAGGACAATGTTGAGATTAACTTAGTTAGAGCATACAAGAGGACTATAAAATCCAGGTAAAGATGCTTTTTAGACATTGAAGGGTAATCAGAGACTTCTTTGGAAACATCCAGCAGGGATTAGGTGGGATTATGAAGCAAAGGTAACATTCAGTTTGAGAAGAAGGCTGAAAATATATACGGTGGTGGTGTAGTTTCAGGTGGAGAGAAGGGATGATTTGAGGAAGTGATAAGAAGGTTGGTGGGAGAGAGGAGTTAGCTGGCTTCTAAAGAGAATTATCCTCCTTGTTACTAATTTAGAAAGGAATTAATGCTGGTATATTTTATGTATGTAGGTGATTCTAATTTTTGAATATGAGGTTTGTATTTTCTTCACACAGCAGATTTGAAAATGTACGAGATTGTTGAAGAAAACGGAAGTATATTCTAAAACTGTGATTTCAGTGGCAGAATAGGTAGCTTCAACAGATATCAGTTAAATAAAGTTTAATTTCAAACACATGAAAGATGACATGCATTTGTAAGCAGAAGTTTCATTGTTTAGGGATAAGATTAGCAAGCTTCCAAAGGTTCAATTTCACTTTTTGCATAGTTCATGTATTCGTTTTTCTCTCTGATATTCCTAAAATATTCCCAGGGAAGACTCACACTTTGTCTTACCCAAGTCAATGTAGTCTCAAATTCTGATCTTCCTCGGGCCTAGAGAATTTCTTCTGCATTGCTCTGTCAATCCCGTGTGCATCTTTCCCCATGTTGTACTTTTAGTTTCAAGGTTAATGCTTGGAGGAAGCAAAGATTGGGAAAGAACAAAAAGGCTTTGGTGCCCCGCGACTTCCCTCCCTGGGGCCTCTCCCTGCGCTCTGCCACCATCTTTCTTTCTCTGTCCACCTCCTACTAGGCCTGGGAGAGGAGCGGCAGGAATGGTGCCAGCCCCTGTGGCTCTCTTCCCCTTTGATTTTTCTTTTGATCTGTTGTCTACTTGTCAGCCAACATCTCTGACTAAGCACACCCGTAATGGAAATGTAGACGTTCCAGCCCGACCTATGTGCAGGCTACAATTCTTCTAACCTTTAACTGTTCATACTGCTTAATCCTAAGAAGCACAGACTTTGGATTCTTTGTACTGTTTTACATTCCTAAGGGATAGTTAACATCCATTTTGACTAGATTTGTTTCTCAAGTATATTTTTATAAGTGCCCTATTTTAAAAATTACTCGTTGAAAGCATATTTCAGACTAAGCCACCCTAATTTTTTTTTTATTATGCCATGTTATTTTTATTGAATTAAAAAAGAAATAATTTTTTTTTACGTATATATGTGTTTATTAGGTTTCCACTTTTTGCCTTTACAAAATTAAAAAGGCTTAAATTTTAATAACGATAGCAATGTTTCAGATAAGGACTAAGAACAAAAACCTCGTAAAGAAGGAGCGAAGATAAATACATTCAGAAAAGAAATCAGACAATGGCTGCATCGAAATATTAAGCAATAATAATAATAATGCAAAGAAAGCAATATTCAAATTGTTAAATAAGAGAATGTCTATTATAGAATGCTTTGACTCTGAGGTGCAGTATGGAGTCATCAGTTAACTTCTTCTTATTATTTTTTTCCCAAAGTCTCAAAAAATAGACAACTAATATTTATAAATAAAAGTAAAAGATAGTTTCAAAAAACAGATCATGCCAAATCTTATAGACAAGAGAAAACGAAGAAATACTTCAAAATCATTCTACTTAATCTGGATACACCTGATATTAAAATTGGAGGAAATATGTTATTATAAAGGGGAAATTACAAACATATTTCACTTATAAATGAGGATGCAATATCCTAAACAACATATTAACAAGTTGAGTTAAAAATTAATGTTTAAGTAATGTACTTTGGTTAAAATTAAATCCAATTTATGTGGGAATTAGTCTCTCTTTTCTTTTCTTTTCTTTTCTTTTATTTCCTTTTTCTTTTCTTCTTTTCCTTTCCCTCACCCCCTTCCTCCTTCTCTGTCTGGTCTCCCCTTCCCCCATGCCCCACCATGTCATTAATTGTCATTAATTGTCCTCTTATCAAAGTTGAATACATAGGATTCATACCATGTATTCATACTATTAGGGTCAGCCACCCTAATTTTTAAAGAGCATTTTTTTTTTTTTTACAGTGAACAATTGAATTTGTAAATAACAATTTTATTCATTGTATCTTCAGACTAGGAAATGTCCAACCTTTTTCCTTCTCTGTTGCACTTTGGAAGAGTTGTTTTGGGTCACATATTAAACACACAAACACTAACAGAAGCTGATTAGTTACCCATAGACACACAAAAATTCATGCATAGATACACCTGTTGTGATATCTGACACTGCAGATAAGCAAAAGAAGTCCTCATAAAATCAGCATGCAGACACCACTGCCTTAGAGCATCTTTCCGTTCTTTGGTTCAGAAAACTCTTAACAGCTTGGAACTATTCAAGTTTGATTATAAGGAGTTTTCTACCAATGTAGAAAGATACAGCACTGTAGCCATCACTGAGAAGGACAGATTCTGTTGGGGAAGGTAAAATATGACTTAGTGATTTGCTTTCAGCATAAAATAAGAAAAATGACACTCATTCCCATCGGGTGTCATCTGTTTGGTGTAGCATTTATTACCTGGAAACAGAGAGAGAAGCTTGTCACATTATTCACTTCTCATCTTCACTGCTACTTAGAGTTCTTAGAAAATAGAGTCACTTAATTTTGAAGAAATGATGCTGTTTTCTCAGACTTTGCATTTAAAAAAGAAAAAATGTTTTCATACTCGTTTTGGAAATTGGGATTTCTTTGGGATTTCTTCCCTCCAGCTTTCACATAGCACTTTGCACTGTTCATCTGAAAAACCACTTTAACTAATTTGCTTCTTACAAGCAGCACAGTATAATTAGGCAATCACCCTTGTGTCTGGAGTCCACCAGGGAAAATAAGTGACAGGATTGCACAATGAGTTCATTACAAAATAGCACAAAATAAAACTTGAACTTACCAAAGAAAGGAAAGATGGAAAAAATCAAAGAGTGAAATATTAATGTGTGAAAGATGAAACTAACAATCGCCTTCAGCAGAATGTCTTGGTTAGTCAATTGAGCTTAACTGAAAAGATAACTTAACAAAAAAGAAAGTTAAACAGGGCAAGTATTAAAAATGATGCACACATGTTGTAACATTCTATTTTATATTAATTACCAATATAAACATTCACTCACAGTCCTTTGAGGTAGCTTCACCATCTGTTCTTTGGTGATGGTTGAACTGATTTGAGTTCTTGCAGAAATCATACTCAAGATCTATGATTTCTAATTTTGGTGTCTTTAAGTGGAACAGAACTTAAAGGACATAAGCAAGCTGAGGGCAGAATCCTTCCTGATTTTCATGATGTTTTCTTCCCATCTTTTATGGCACAAGAACACACATATTCAGATAAATATTTCCAGCCATTTGCCCTTAGTAGGTTTTTCCAAATCATCTAGTCCATTTTTCATAGAAATAACTCTCTCATTTGCAATTCTACTTGTGATTTCAAAAATAATTAAAATAACAAATACAACTTGTATAAAGAAGATTGGAGCATTCTTTTTTTTTTTTTTTTTTTAGAGACAGAGTCTCTCTCACTTTGTCGCCCTTGGTAGAGTGCTGTGGTGTCACAGCTCACAGCAGCTCTTGGGCTTGGGTGATTCTCTTGTCTCATCCTCCCGAGTAGAAGATCGGGGCATTCTTGTAAGACTAGAACTCTACTGAGGGACAGTCCATGACAGCATTGTGGTCAGTTTCCCATGGGCACTGTCACATTGCTCTGTAAAATAGAAGACATTAAAAAAAAAAGTTTCAGCTATGTGAATTATTCTGATATATAGAAATCAGTAAAATAGAGGGATGGCTTATTTTTAATACACCTTTTATTTCAGAATAGTTTAAGACATGCAGAAAGGTTGCAGAGATGGTACAGAGAGTTCCCATTAGACCCACATACAGTTTTCTCTTGCTTAGAATAAATAGTGATACATTATTGCTAACTAAAGTCCATTGTTTATTAGGATTTCATTGGCTTTTCCCTAATGTCCTTTTCCAGTCTGAGGATCTTATAGAAGATGCCGTGCTATAGTGCTACATTTAGTTGTTTGTCTTTTTAGGGTCCTCTAGACTGAGATAAATTTGCAGACATTCCTTGTTTTTGATAGCCTTGACATGTTGAAGAGTACTGGGCAAGTATTTTACAAAATGCTCCTTAATTTGGATTTGTCAGTTTTCCTCTTGGGGTTATGGGTTCTGGGGTTTGGGGGGAGGAAAATACCAGAGATAAAGGGCCATTCTCATCACATCACATCAAGGGTGCCCACCAATACCATTAAATGACTCATCATTGTTGATGTTGACTTTGATCATCTGGCTGGGGTGGTAGTTATGTTTTATTCTGTAAAGTTACTCTAATTTTTTTATTGCTGTTGCTTAAATGATTATGGTGGGAAGGCCACAGACAGGAGAACCTTAGGGGTGGGCATAGTGGCTCATGCCTATAATCCCAACACTTGGGGAGGCTGAGGTGCGTGAGAAGAATTCTGGAGGCCAAGAGTTCAAGGCCAGCCTGGGCAATATATCAAGACCCCACTTTTACGAAAAGTGAAGAATAAAATTAGCCAGGTGAGGTGGCATGTGACTATAGTTGCAGGTACCCAGGAGGCTGAGGTGGGAGGATCACTTGAGCCAAGGAGCTGGCTGCTGCAGGGAGCTATGATCACACTAGTGTGTTCCACCTGGGTAACAAATGAGACCCTATCTCTAAAAAAGAAAATATAAAGAAAGAGAGAACTTTTTCTGTATTTGTGTGGTTTTAATACTATGGCTGGTTATACTATGATGGTTTATTACACTGAAACGGAAGTGTGCAAATTCTTCAACCAACCTCGGTCCATGGTAGGACTCAACAGTCCGGCCTCTGTCTGAGGACTTCCTAAATAGCTATAAGGAATACAGTTAGTGCCATCTCCACACTGCTACAGAATTCCAGTTTCCCTGTGTTGTTTCCTGTTCCCTGAGTGATGGTATCTAACTGAAGGGGAGACAGGCTACAAAGCTATCTTCTGGGCAATGGTTGGGAAGGAAGCATAAAGTACTTTGTTGTAGAACTTCTGCAGTCATGTGGGTCAGGATTTCAAGCTCAAGATTAGACATGATATTGCTTGGTTCAGTTTGATTTGAATCTGTGCTCAGCATTTTGATGGTAACTTGAAATTGTCCTTCCTACTCTTGAGTGCACTTAACAAAAATGGACTTGATAATTTCCTTGCAGTACATCAGTGGGTGGCCAAGCCCGTTGTCCTGATGGGCAGACCTACGTCTTCTATGGGAAAGATGGAAAGTGATTCCAACGTGGTGCAGAGAGGGGTTCTGTGCACTCAGCTGCAAACTGCAAGGACTCATAATCTCATACTTCACAGAAGAAGTTGCACAAAACCTCAGAAACAATCTTTTAATAAAGAGCCAGACTCCTACACTATGTCAATCTATTGGAAAACATTTTAATATAGAACACAAAGAGATCTCTAAAACTCAGAGGCCATCTGTTGCCTTTGTGGGCCTGGGATTCATAAAGAGGATGTCACACCAACTTCCTTTTACCTAAATTTCTGTGAAGGGGATGTAAAAACTTTTCCTTTAGAGATGAAATTCACTCACCTTACTTACATAATGAAGTTTTCTAAACCTCCAAACGGAGAATAGAAACAGCAGTCCTGGCCGTCTAAACTTCATCAACACGGAAGGAGAAGAAGACTGAGGCCCGTTCTGTTTTTTCTCTTCTGCAGTCCACAAGGGTTTTATTTTTCAACTCCATGTTGGGTGCACAGGTAACTCAGGTGTGTATTTCCTCAGTTTCTACATCATGTGGCCTCCATGTGAGCCTGACCCGGAGCTGCTGAGGGATGTAAATACCTTGCTGCCAATTCAGACATCACCTCAGCACTCCTGTGTCAATGTCTCTGCCCGTTGTTGAGGCATTTGCTCCCATGGATAGGGTTGCAAAGTATTTTGAGGAGAAGCAAAGTGGTGCTGTGATGACTCCTTTGGAGGGGGAATCCTAAGACTTGGGATTTAGTTTCTGTCCAGCTCTTGATCCCAAGCAAGATTCTAACCGTTGATTCTCAGTGTCCTGAGGGAGAACAAGGAGATAATTAGGACTTCCCTGCCTGCCCTTAGGAAGGTGGTTTTAGGATCCAGTGTGTAATAACTGTGCATTATAAAGTCATTATAAACCATGCAGTACTGTACAGGTCAAAGGAAAGGAGAAAATTTAAGGCTGCCAACGGGTGAGTAAAAGGCTGCTGTAACAGGAATCCTTTTCATCTACACCAATTCTGGTGGGTGTCCTGCTGAGTGGTGGGGTGAAATCTGCCCGCTTCAGGATGGGGAGATGACAGAGGAACAGAGCGGAACACGAATTGGTAGACGCCATTGAGAACATCTCCATTCCCAGCTTAGATTACAAATCCACTTCATGGCATCTGAATCCATTTTCTCATTGACGTGAATACTTTAGTTGTACCAGACCATTCACAGATTTGTGTCATAAGATTTTGACTAACGAAGCCACTTGTGTTGTGATTGCATAAAAACTGCCACGTTCCGCGTGTTAATGCCTTTTGCTTGGTGTTGTGGGTAAGTGTTTATTTATGTTTTCATATTTCAGGGTTCAGGTTTGTACTTCCACTTTTCTATCCCTGAATACTAATGAAAAACGGCTGTATCTATGATAGGTTGCCTGATTTCTTTCCCCCTCTGTGCACTCAATTTGTGTATTATTGTATCATATGACATTTTGAATCAAGTGCTGCTGGTACCAAGCTGCTATCAGCAGCTGATGCCAAAAATATTCATTATAACACTTCTCAGCATGCAAGAGAGAGCGTTTCAAACCAGAGACAGAATTTCCAGCCATTGTTCTTTTCTTTTTTGCTTATTATACAGCAAAAAGAATGCAAAACAAAAGGGGATTTATTAGAAAATAATGTTTCAGTAAAATGTGATAAAACATGAGGTTCCTTGTTTGTGAAGGTCATGTGAAATTCAGCACTGCAGTAAAGATAACATCTCAGGTTTCCTTTCCCTCTTTTCTCTTTTTACCAATGCTTTTTTTAAGTGCATCTCTGTTCATTGTTTGATTACATTAAAATGCAAACTATTTACACACATCTGGAAGTAAGAAATACCTTCGACAGAGCACCAGGAAATGAAAAGTACAGCCTGCGTTTGCTGTATAGAACAAATGTCCTGCCCATAGCAGCAACAAGGAGTATTTATTCCCTCAGGGGAAACCATTAAAAAAATCAAATTGAGTAAGTAAGGTTTGTCATTTCTAATATGGATGGTGCTGAGCCTGCAACTATAGGCCAATCTCATTTACATGAATTCATTTTGCAAAGTGCATGCTGACACTTGGATGCCAACTGACAAGATGCCAGGAAATGGCTTGGTGGAGGAGAGGAGCCTTTGGAGCCAGGCCGTTTGGAATGTCTGACCTCTGGCTTTCACCATCTTTTCTGGAGGAAGAAGCTGGGAGCCTGCTGGTTGGGAGGGGAGAAGCAGGCCATACCCCGAGACAGACAGTGGGGCTGGGGAGAAGGGAGCTGGAATTTGCTGATTTTTTTTGCTGCAGCTTGAAAAACTGGGGGTTAATAATCACGCTTTACTGATCTGGAGAGACTCGAGCAAAAGGCTCAAGTTGGGCAAACATGGGTTTCATTTCTGCTTTGTGAATACATCCTAGGTGCTCTTTAAATCCATGGTTCCTGCAAAGTGCTGTGACCTCAGTCTAACAGAGCGGCCCCAACGTCATGTGTGCCAATTCGGAGGAAATCAGAACCACTACCATGGCCCACTGTGTTCAAAAGAGACACCAGTGCCACCCTTTCACTCTCATTGCTGTCCGACAGACGCTTCACCTGCCCTGCTGTTTATTCCGTGGGTTGGCTCTGTATTTTTAAACATGCTTTCGTGTAGAGATATTTTCCAGCCTGCTGGATCTTAGGCCCATTGTTGTAGACAAAATGGTTTCTTTTGTCCGGTATATAATATTTTGCTAACTTTTGACTTAGAAATCATAAAAGCTTACCGAAACCTTAAAGGAAAAGCGAAGAATTTCATGTATATTAAGCCCTTAGTAGGTAGGTTCCAATACTGTAGTAAATACTTCATAGATGAGAGTTCAGAACAAGCTGATGTCCCTATGTCTTTTAAAAATGTAATTCCCTCCTCATGTCTGTGGATACTGTTTAAGATACTGATTGCACATTTTCCTGTTCCATTTGAAATTCTAGAAGATAATATCCTAAAAAAATTTAGCCTCAAGAAGAACAATGCATTAAAATCTGCTTTGAAAATAGTTTGCAATTGTCCATATTAATTTGCCCTAGAGTGTAAGTTCGAAAGTGTTTGGCAGTTAGAATTTGACTTTTTCTAAACTGTGTTCTGTGTTTATCAATTCAGTTAAATTCTTAAACTGTCCATCAAAGTGGTTCCACGGTAACAATGTCTGACTGTGGAGGAGAGCCCACCCAGAAGGTGTTAAGCAGAACCGGGACCATAACCAGAGCTTTTTGTTGTTGCAAAAAGGGGGCTTGTTGCTTGTCTATGGAGAACATATCCTGCTTGGGAAACTTGTATCTTGCTCTTGTTCTGTAAACCTATCTTTCTCTTCCTCAACAAACTTGGTTTCACACCTTGCTGAATAAATAAAAGAATAAATAAATACATGAAAGGCAGCCCTTTCCTTAGCAATGAATGACAGGGCCCACGGTGCATGGGAGGTCTCTGGCGGAATAGCCTCATGCCGTTTTCAAACATCTATCAGAGAATTTTGGGGACGATAAAAGACACAAGAATAGCAAGGCTAGTTTAGTACTGACCACAGATTTATGTGACATAATTAAAAGCAAACCAGAAGAACAGACTTGCACTGGCCCTGGTCAGCTGGTCATTTTGCAGCAGCTGGGATTGCGCAAGGGGTGAGCCCAGGCCACAGACGCGCCGGCTGGAGTCCAGAGACTGCGGGATCGGCAGGCACGTGCTGCTCGCTGCAGCCTCCGTACCGCCCGGCTACCTGCTTGCACGGTTTTTGCCTCGAAGAGGCTGAGCCGGCCCTCGGCGGGGGAGAGCAGGAGGAGAGGTCTAGGGCCCTGCAGGAGGGGAGGCCTAGGCCCCTGCAGGAGGTGGAAACCAGGCAGCAGAGCGGTCAGGAGCACCTTCCCACCGTTGAGCCCTGGCGGGGATGCGGGGGCCGCTGGTCTTAAGAGCTTTCTTTTTTGCCAGTCTTGTTATTAGGATGCTGTTTCATTCAGATTAAGTCCCTTGGTTTCCCAGCTTGGTGTCACATGGGGCTTCTCAGCGTGGTGGCTGGTGGCTTTCTGGATCTATAAAGTTTTCTCACTCTGTTTTACCTTATGCAGTTATTTATTTACTTTGGTGGGTAGGGAATGTGTACTTGACTCAGGGAAGAAGGAAGCTGCATCAGGCTTCTCCTGGCACCACCGAGCCGCCTCTCACACTTTTTCCTCTTAAACGTTCTGAACATGCTAGCAAGTCCCTGGGTCTGCGTCTGCCTTCTCCTGGAGGGCTAAGTACAGTTGTTGTGCTCCGAAGGCAGGAACCAGCCTCACATATAAAATGCCCAGGATGGTATTTGTAAAGAAGAAAATGCCTACTTTTAACTTACAAATGATGGTTCCCTTATGAATACAGATGATTTATAAGGTTATTTTGAGTTAGTTGGTAGTTAAATAAGTATTACATTCTGTAACTGAAAAGCTAGAAAATCTGTACCCATCATGCTTTTTAGCAGAGCACAACAGTCATGCAGCTAACCTCCTGCAGAAGACTGTTGCTCAATTGTAATGCTTTTTGTTTTGTTGTTTTTCTTTTTACATGAAAATGATACAAAGAGGAAAACAATAACATTACTTTTCAACATGCTGCTGGTTATATAATTTATATTTGATTCTAAAATATGTGCATGAGTCTGTAGCATAGGTGTCGCAAACACCGGGTTGTTCTTTGTTGCAGTTGTACCATTTTGAGGCCCCCGTGCTGTGGCAGGGGTCAGTGATAACAGCATAGGGTGGAATGACTATGTGATTTAAAGGAAAGATTGTGGAGCAACAAGACAGTAAAACCGCCCTGGCAGGGGTGATGGCTCTCACTCAGGCGTGTTGTGCTCTGTCACTCACTCCAGACCGAAGCTGACGACCACAGCCAAGTCTTGCATATGCAGAGGGACACAATCCTATACTGAGGGCTGGGCTCAGGCACAGCGCTAGAATTTAGTGGAAAAATTGATAGTTGGTATGAGAACAAAGTAGATCAGGTCCAGAGGGCCCAAGATACGCTCCCCTCACCCTAAGTGGTTGTTGACAATTACACTCAGAGGCTGCACTGGGAAGGCAGCAGCAGCAGCAGCGATTAGCAATGTGCCGTGTGGTTTAGTACCATTTGTCCCTGTCTGCTCAGGCTGCTATAAAAGAAATACCATAAAGTGGGTAGCTTATCAAGAACAGAAATTTATTCCTCGGTTCTGGAGGCTGGGAGGTCCAAGGTACCGGCTGGGTGCCCTGTGAGGGCTCCATTTCTGCTTCCTATGTGCGCAGAGCCCTCTCTCTGCGTCCTTACCCGGGGAGAGGTCTGAGGCAGCTCTGTAGGGTTTGCTTTATCAGGGCACTAGTTACATTTGTGGGCTCCACCTGCCTGACCTAATCTTTGCCTAAAGGTCCCACCTCCTAGTACCATCACTCTGGAGATTACGATGTCAACATATACATTTTTGGGGGACAGAAGTACTCAGTCCGTTACACCATGTAGCTTAACTAAAGTGAAATTTCCTTTGACAAATGGGTCACTTTCTCAATATCCTGAACTTAAGAGAAATAACTTACATCTTTAAGGCTAATGCATTTTAACTTTACTGGAGGCTTAGAAAAAGAGAGAAAGTATCCATAAATTCACTCACGCATACCTAAGGTGACAGAGGCATGAAGAAGACTGTAAGTTATTTAGCAGTGATTCATCCCATAGACATGTGCAGGGCACCCACAGTGTACAGGTCCTTATGTAAGACCTGAACCTGTGGAAACAAGTGAAAGAGGACAAAGAATCTACTCTCATGAGCCTTAACGTCAAATGTGATGCTCAGCAAATTGTGGTTTGCAAGCCGAACCTACCCCACCTGCTTTTGTATAGCCCACAAGCTACGATAGAAAGAAATCATAAGAATAATATTTTCTGTCATATAAACAATCATATGAATTTCATTTAGATATATTGACATTGAAATAAAATTTTAATGGAACATAGCCACACTCATTGTTTTAAGTATTGCCAAAGACTATTTTCATGTTACAATGTCCAACTTGAGTAGTTACATCAGAGAGCTCTTTGTACACAAAGGCTAACCTATTTAATTGTAGCCGTTTACCAAAGAGTTTATCAATGGGTTTTCTGATGGGTTACAAAGCTGTTAATCGGATTATCACACCCTTAAAATCAAGCATGTGGGAAGGACGGGCCAAGACTGGTGTGTAAATATACGAATGTTTATAATGAGGCAAACTGGTGCTCACTAATGTGAAAACCTTCATCACTTTTTAAAAATTCTTTACAGAGCTCACAAGAGACCACACTCAAGAAATGATGAGCAAATTGTAATTAGTAACATCATTCTAGTAATACTAAGTGTTGAGGAATTTCTAACTGAATCCCTACTGCTTTGGTGTTAAAGTTTCTGTAAGGCAAAAGGGCAAGAAATAAGTTTAATGATATGTCATATGGCCCAGGCTTTCACTAAGTGCTTACTAACCTTGGCACCTAATTGGTACAGCAACCGAAAATAAAAACAAACAAACAACAAAAAAAACAAAACACATAGAGTACAGAGAAAAATGTTGCATATAAACTTTTAAAAATGAGAAAAGACATCACCTGTACAGATATATGAAATGTAGATGACATGTTTTACTCCATAAGTATGCAAGAAGTATTTTTGTGTGTATCATGAAAGGACTATTTAAAATGTATGGGCATAATATTTTTCCTCTAAGAGATCCAAAGTACTTGTCTTAATTCTCTCAATATTATTATGTAATAGTAAAAAGAAAGCTTACTCTCTTCATCTGCCTTTAGAATTGATGCAAAGCCAGATCTTTGAACCCTTTTTCCTGTTAATTATTGAGAATACGGGTGTCCCCTGAATTGTGGCAGGTCGTTTTCATGTGTTTGCAGGAGGCTTTGGTCTGCACGATTACATAAACATTACCACTTATTAGTCTTTTCTCATCATGACAGAAAGAAATAAAAAAGCTAGATAAGATAAAATCATTGTTTCAAAGTGGCATTGATATAAAATAAAATGTCAGGGTAATGTAGAAGAGCCTTTGAATTTTTAGGCTCCTAGACAGATTCAACTTCAAAGACTACTTTATTGTCTGACGCAGATGCTTTTTATCATCCGTCCTCAAAAGATTTTAGTTTGTTTGTGTGGCTTCAAAAGAGTCTCATTTATTTATTGATCAAACAATTACTGAGTGCCTACTGTGTGCTAAGCACTGCGTCTTATGCTTGGAATAACAAGACAAGGGTTTCTAAGTGCTCAAGTAGTAGGAAGACAAAGGTAAAGTGGGGGGACTCCAGCAGTCAAAGAGTTGTCCAGACAAAGACAGGTCTGTGAAAAAGGGGGGTGCTTAACAGGGAAGTGCATGGAGTAATATGTATAACAATAATAATTTTATGTCTTTCATTTTAAAAATTTCATTTGCTATAGTTCATTGGATCTTTTTAGGCCATTCATGTTAAAAAGCAAGAACATTTCAGAAATGAAACATTCAGGTAGGAGGTGGCTCAGACTCGTAATCCTAGAACTCTGGGGGGCCAAGGTGAGAGGATCACTTGAGCCCAGGAGTTAGAGACCAGCCTGAGCAAGAGCAAGACCTCATCTCTACTAAAAATGGAAAAACTAGCCGGGCATCATGGTTGGTCTAGTGGTAGTCCAGAAGCAGGAGGTCACTTAAACCCAGGAATTTGAGGTTGCTATGAGCAAGGTTAATACCACTGTACTCTAGCCTGGGCAACAGAGTAAGACTCTTTCTCAATGTAAAAATAAATAAATAAACATTCTGTATTAGAAATTTGATAAACTAAGTTATTTTCTCACAGTGAAGATATAAGTTATGTGATCTGCCCTAGCGTTTTGATCTGAAATTTAAATGAAATACAAGTTTGAACATTTTGAGGAGGAGAAGACAAAAAAAAAAAAAAAGTCATGGCATTAATACAAATGTTCTCACAAAGAATTACCCACAAAATTGCATGCCCACCTTTTAAACAGTTCCTATTAGACAGATATATTAATACTGATTGTATCCAAATAATGTCATAAACTAAGGTGACTCTGATGTCTCAGCTTAAACCATACTTACTTTCATACTCTTGGCATACCACTGTGACAGAAGGTCACGGCAAAACCAAAATACATCTATGCAAAGGAACGTATCCTTGAGTTAGTGGTCTTCTTCCTAATTGTCATCACTACTAAAACTCGAATTGTATAACTATTGTCCACTATGTGCCAGAGATAGGGAAGACTGACCGGGGATGAGTTCTGTTCTTACCAGACCTGAGAGAAGAAAGATGTGTTTTCCTTCTTCAAGAGTGAATCCTAGGGAGGCTGCTGTAGAATTACACAAACTATCTTAGACACATATTATTCAATATTATTTATTTTAAATAACAAGTACTAGATGAGGATTATGATTTTTTTTTACATAGACGTGTTTATTAGGTTTCCATTTTTTTGCCTTCACAAAATTAAAAAGGCTTAAATTTAATAACAATAACAATGTTTAAGATAAGGACTAGAAACAAAAACCTACAAATGATTTCTCAACATTGATGTGATTCATTAATCGATAACGATTTATTGAGCAATTTTCTGTGCATTATAAATACGGGGCTAATGGAAAAAGTAGCATAACACATATATGATGATGTTCATTGCTACACTCAGCAAGTCTCCATTAGGCAATTTGTAGAAGCAAAACACCATGATGTACACAGTGAGTGGTAAAATTAATACCACGTGGTCGTTGGCCTCAGAGAATTCCCAGGTGAGATACTTATGCAGAAAAACAAAAACATTTCAATGAAATATGTGTCAGAGTCACATATAAAATACTGTAGCTATTTAGGTCATTAAGAGGAAAGGAGTTTCTTTGGAAGAGGTGGAACTTGATCAATTCCTACGTGATGGACAAGTTTTGGGCAAGGGGGATTTCATTCAAGGGAGGGCAGATTGGTGTGGGTCGGGGCCTGGGGAAAATGTGGTAAGGAAGGGAAGGGTGGTGTTGAGGAGTGAGCATTCCTAATGCATGCTGGAGAGATGGTGTGGACACAGCTGGGAGAACAAGCAATGATCCTTTGGGAATTCTAATCCTGTAAATTATTGACAAAACATCCATTGATGAGATTACTTACCTCCATCTATAAAGTTGGACCCTGTCTTAAACAGCAAGACCCATTTTGTGCTCGGAGGATGCTTTAGTACTCCCAGAGCAATGATCACAGACATAGATTCAAGTGACTTTTCCTTCCTCCTGGTACTGCTTTGCTTTGAAACCCTGTTCCGTGAGAGATGCCTCCTCCTTGGTCCTTGTCACCAGCCCTCTATCTTGGACTGTAATCCTTGCAACTCTGCCACCAACTGCCTTGAAGTATCCTCCTTGGCTTTATGCCCTGGGTCACAAACTACTGCAACTCTGGGCAGATTATTTACCTTCTCTTTTCCTCCATTTTTCATTTGCAAAATGGGAACAAAATTAATAGAGATCCTATTGGAAGTTAAAAGTGCTTAGAATATTTAGAACAGTGCCGGATACTAATTAAGTGCTATCAAAGTACTAAAAATCATCAAAGTATTATTTTGGTAGTGCTATCAAAGTACTAAAAATCATCGAAGTATTATTTTGGTAGTTCACAAAGACTCAGCTTACTCACTGACTAAATACAGATCTAAAAGAGTGGAGAATTTGTGAAGGAAAATCATTAGAACTATTGGAAAGCAGTATACTCACTCTCAATATCAAAATAAAGAAGAACTCAGGGCATAGACTGTGTGGCATCAAGTCTTACTGGTGCAGAACCCCCCAGTTATTGGAGAGCCAGGTTTATTGATATAAGTCCTAACTAGCTTTTATCCCATTTATTGTCAGTTCATCCTGATTCCTGAAATCCGTGCATGTATATCATTCCAAGAAAGTTAATTTCCTATATTTTTATTATATCCAAAAAGTTATCAGGAATAGGACATACACATATTCCAGAAATTCTTCTTAATGAAATACTAAAATCCACCTCGAGGCAGCATACATAACCAAAAGTATAGTATTCATCTGGGTACCAAAAACATCTATCGAATCACCAAAGGTATTAATTATTGTGGAGTCATGAATATTATCCTTTTCTATATAAACAATTCCTCTGACATTAGAAAGGTACAAGTGTATGGGCTCTATAACTAATTTCTAAATGAATAAACATTCGATTATAGGGTCTTCCAAGATTTGTTCTTTTTTTTTAATTTCTTTTATTCCTTGGGTGATCCTCCTTCTTTCCTTTTTGAAGAATATATGATACTTAGAGCTCAAAGTAGTGAGAAAGACAGGGGGGGAAAGAGCAATAGAAATGGAGAAGAGAAAATGAGAGCAGGAGAGAGACGTAAGACTTCATCCTTGATCATTTGTAATAAGAACTGGTGCTTAATTATTTTGAGTCTTCTCTGCACATCAGTTGGTAAGAAATGCCGTTTAAATATTTTAAAGTACAATTGTTCATATTAAAACGATGATTAAGCATTTGTGCTTCTAATTCTCCCTGTAATATGCTTTCGTTTTATGTTTCTTTCATTTTACAGCTGATTTATGCACTCGTGTGGGTTTCTGCACTTATAGCGTTGTAGTTTATCTAAAAAAAAATTATGCCAAAATTAATATCGAATCTTAGTTTCCAAAAAATTTTAGAGTACAAAAATATCTTCGCAGGGCATCTAGCCTGATTCCATGATTTTTTTAAATGAGGAAATTGTAACCAGAGGTCATTGTACTGTTGCTTCCTCCGTTGCTCTTCTCATGCAAAGGTTAAATTCTGGCCGAAGTAGAGGTTACCAGAGTCTTTTCATGAGGACTCTGCCACATTCATCCTCATTAGGTTCTGCCTCATTGATCCAGCAACTCTCAGTCATTTCCCCCAGTCATCAAAGGTTGTTGAAGACTTCCTTCATTGAGTTCTTCATAAGGCTCTGAATAGATCAGAACAATCTTTCAAAGTCTGATAATAATTGTTCTTTGTTAAAGGGTGGAGATTTGAAGATCCTCTGGGTATAATACCTGAGACGTGCTTTTGTGTATGTAAGACCTGTTTCCTAGGCTTGGAGATAATACCCAGGCTGTCAGAATACGTCAGAACACTGCTCTTTCTTTGGAAAGGAAAAGGCGCTGATCTGTAGCATTTTCTGAAGTTCCAGAGCCAGGACTGTTTCTGCAACACCACCCTTCACTGTGATTTTTAATCTTAGAAACATAGAACATTAAAGATCTTCTAGTTATACTACCTCCATTTGCAGGCAAAAGTAAGTGTCCACAGTTACGGACTGCCCGCCACACACTGGCATCTATATGTAATATGTCATTTAAACCCCATGACAGCACTGTAATGTTCATCTTTACATCTTACAGAAGAAATGACACTCAGAAATTGAAACTCAGAAAGATTAACTGCCCCACCCAAGGCTACATAGTGGGTGAGAGACAGACCTGAATTTAAGGATTAGGGCACAAAATAAATGATTTAATGTAATTTAATATCTCCTTTTGAACATATATATTAGAGAAAAGTAATTTTGATTGTATTTTTTAATAAAGAATTTTTATAGCAGACCATGAATTCAGAAATGTAGTTTAATGTAAATCCTTGAAAATAATTGTTGAAAAATGCTTCATAAAGACATTTTCTAAGAATGGCTGGAATCTATACTAAATCTAAAAGATACAAAAAACAACATTTATGGCAAAGCATGGTGTTTTAGTGTGAACTCTTGGAAGTGTTTTGATAATGTTGGTAAAACACTTCCTTCTGGGTCACTTACTATGTACCCTCCATAATATTTACATTTGTTACATCTTCGGGCCAACATGTCCCCAAATGGGTTCTGTAGCTGTTACTGCAGACTCCCAGCTCTCTGAAACTCTGTAGTCTCGTCTTCCTCTGCAGTAATAGAGGTTTTAGCTGAGTACGTGACCTCATCTCTAAATACTATATTTCCTAGCTTCCCTTGCAGCTACCTGTGGTCATGTGATCAAGCTGTGGCCAATAGAATATGAATGTAAATAATGTGAACAATTCCCAGAACATTTGCTTGAAATAGAAGATGTGGTTTTATGCCCTGCTTTTCTTGTTTCCATTGGGCGGAATGTGAGTGTGATGGGGGGAGCTAGACAGTCATAGAATGAACAGTTGGCTTTTGAGGACTGCAGAGGAATAAGGGAGGAGCCTGGTCCCTCATGCCTTGAACCCTCCATACCAACTTCAGAAAGCTTATGCTTTCTCAGGAAAAGAGGTAAACATCTATTGTGTGGAAGCCATGACCAGTTTTAATGTAAGTAATCTGTGTCCCAACTTTTTCCAGATATTCATAATTACAATTTGAGAAAAGGGATCCACAGACAAGAATATTTAGCAAACGTTTGCATGAACAAATTAGAGATTTTTTTTTTTTTAATTGCAGGACTTGTCAGAGCATTTATTGTATGAATGTTTGGAATGAATCTCCAAAAGGGGGTATGCAATGTTTCTAATATTTATTTGATTATGAGAATCATTTTTAAGAACAGGCTTCCTATAGACTGTGTAAGTATGTGGAGCGCATTTTTGAGAATTGCAGCATTGAAAAGCACAAATTTCGGAAGCTGTTAGTGGCTGAGCTTGAGCTAAATGTTGGAGGTAGGTGTTGGTTTGAGAACACTGTCCAGAGAGTCATTCAATTAACTTATCACTGTGGAGCACTAAGCGTTGGGGCAATAAAGATACAATTCTTTAGAAGAAAAAGCAAGTCAATTATTATTATAGGCACTTAACTAACATTAAAACAAACTAATTTCTAAATATTTGGCTCAAGTTGCTTATGACATAACCTGTAAGAAATAGGGACAGAAGGAGAGGCAAGATTAGCATTTGTGGTGCCTTCTGAAATGGTACATGCAGGGGGCTCATTGGTCATTATGCAGCTAGAAGAAGACACTGCTTTTGTGCTGCAAATATATGACTTTGTTTCTCTGGTGTGGTGTGAGAGGTGCTTTTGGAGAAAGGATCTCTTGGCCAGGTCATCCTGTTGCCACCACTGTTTGGAACATATAGATACTGAGTTATTTGGTGAGCTGTCTAGATGGACATGTGCTGCATGCTTTTGGAAGCAGAGATTTGCAGCTGGGAGAGGTGAGAAATCTGGAGAAGTACTCTGGCAGGGGCTCATTTTCAGTGATCATTAAAGCATGAAATGTATGTGGAATAAACAGTAGGATGTGGGAAACACAAACCATTTGAGGGACCTGTGGAGGAGGAACTGTATCATGGCTGAGAAGCTGGCAGCAGACTAGTAGTGGAGAAAAGGGAAAAGCAGAGTCCAAGATTTCAAGGTGAGGCGAATCATCCATGACAAGACGATGGTCAAGGCTCAGGTGCCGAGAGATGGGAGAGAAGGGAACAGGGCCCACTCTGATAGCAATGGGGCTGACCATGACAGTGGCAAAGTCATCAGTCAGAGGAATGGTGGGGGCAGGGATGGAACATTCTAGAACATTGGCTGGACACATTCCCACTGTGCCAGGCTGCTGAATAGGGTTTTCCAGGAGAGAGCCACTCTTGCCTCCTCTTCACTGGACATTTCTAAATTCAGAAAGGCACTCCAGGGATAATGGTAACACAGGCCATGGGGCAGCACTTGTTTGCCATGGGAGCATACAAGCTGCTCCCCAGGAAACTCAGTTCTGATGAGACTCACCAGAATTCTTCATTAGAATTCTTTTAAAGTTGGCTTGGTGCCCATATCTCAGTGGTTGGGGTGCTGGCCACATGTAACGGGGCTGGCGGTTTCAAACCTGGTCCTGGCCTGTTAAAAAAAAATGACAACTCTAACAAAAAGATAGCCAGGCATTGTGGAAAGTTATTTTACATTTGTCTTTTTGAAAATGTTACTATCGAAACTCAAGTACTTGGAAAGAAAGAGAAAAGGCAAAAAGAGAGTGGTAGTAGAAACAGATGAACCCAAACGCAGTTCCCTGAGCACCTGGGAAAGGGCCTCTTTCCCCTGCTCCCGTTGCACTCTGTGCTGGGCAATGCATCTGCTCATCACTGGAACCATGATGTTAGGTTCCCTTGACACGTACATCGAGTCGACTCCAATTCTCTACTCCATTATTCCGGAGGAAGTTCAATGTCTGCCCCACAATTTGTTGTTTCCCAGGGGCTCATGTACTAATGCTTACTCTAGACCTGTTTCAGATTCCTGCAAGCCTCTAGTTCTCCGGTTTTCTTAGCCCCTGGAGCTGTTCTTATTGCCTTGTCTCTCAGGTAGATAACTTTTGCGTACTTGGATGCACGACAAGAAATACCATTCAAATAAGACAGTGGTGTGGATGACGGCATCACCAAACACAAACCCAGTTACTGTCTTGCCTTCCCTGCCACTGGAATTTGTTTGAAACCGCCCTCCTTTTCTTCATGACACCCCCCCACCCCCCCACCCCCCGTCCTGTGGCTGTCCACGCCCCTGCACTCTGGCTGCTGACTGACCTTCCAGATTCTACAGCATCTCATGAGCAGCTGTCATCAGTTGCTTTTATAGTTTTTCACATGAAACATTCCTTTAGGTCACACTCACCCAGCTTAAAGTAATCTCTCGGGTATTTTCCTTAACAAAGACTGTTCTCCCTTAGGGTAACTCTGGTGTCAGCTGTTAAAGTGATTCTTTTTCCCCAACCTGCTGCATAATTTTAAAAAGACAAATATGTTATTTATTCCTCAGTAGCTGACATGTCTGGATAATGCTGTAATAATTGCCTGTTATTTTTTCCTGCAGCAGGTGGTGGAGAAAGGAATGATGCTTATTATTTAATATGTGCAAAGCTGTGTCCATTATATATTTTAATGATGCTTTTAATTATTATTTACCACGCTTAAAACTTCCTCCCTGATATATTAAATCATGCCAGGACGTAGCTTTAGGCTTGATCCCTGGGTAGCAGCACAGCCCCAAGGGAGTCTGTTACCAAGAGATGTAAATGTGGGAAAGAATCATTTGGGAGAACCTTCAGAAGGTATCATCTGTGCATTAAACAGGAAGACAGGATGGCTGGACATTTTTCAGGGGAGCCCAGGTTCATTTCAAGTGGAATTCCCAGAGGACTTTATTCTGAACAAGATGTTAATAGTTATATTATAAAAGCTTAGACTTCCCACTACTTTGCCTTCAGGAAGGGTTTTACTATTATTTATTTGCTTTTGTTGAGGGGAGTAAAGCTGAGGAGAGAAAATAAATCACTTAGTACATATTAGGCACTGTACCAGTTATGTTATACACAGTATTTGATTTCATCCTCCCAACAACAGGGAGCGATCCCATTTTCAGATTAGCAATGCGACACTCAGGAAAGTGTCAGTTCTGTGATCACATCGAGTTGAGGATCAAGTTAGAATTTAGCTCTGGTCTCTTCACACCATGATTGTTCAGAACGTGGGAATTAACGTATCTGCTACGCACTTCTTGAACTTACGACTTTGTATTGCAGTCGTTGGTTCAAAAAATCAGAGCACAACACTTTGTCACTCAGAATGGGAGAAGATATTTGCAGGTTATGTCTCTGACAAAGGTTTAATAATCAGAATCCACAGAGAACTCAAACACATTAGCAAGGAAAGAACAAGGGATCCCCTCGCAGGCTGGGCAAGGGATTTGAAGAGAAACTTCTCTGAAGAAGACAGGCGCACAGCCTTCAGACATATGAAAAAATGCTCATCATCTTTAATCATCAGAGAAATGCAAATCAAAACTACTTTGAGATATCATCTAACTCCAGTGAGACTAGC
>CAUYPK010050531.1:0-15861 GCA_963574355.1 Loris lydekkerianus
GATCCACGAATGGATTAATAAATTGTGGTATATGTACACCATGGAATATTATGCAGCCTTAAAGAAAGATGGAGACTTTACCTCCTTTGTGTTTACATGGATGGAACTGGAACATATTCTTCTTAGTAAAGTATCCCAAGAAAGGAAGAAAAAGTATCCAATGTACTCACCCCTACTATGAAACTAATTTAGGGCTTTCACATGAATGCTATAACCCAACTGCAACCTAGGAATAGGGGGAAGGGGGAAAGGGGGGGGGAGGGTGGTGGAAGGAGGGGGATTGGTGAGAATACACTTGTGGTGCATATTACAAGGGTATATGTGAAACTTAGTAAATGTAAATATCTTAACACAATAACTGTGAAATTGCCAGGAAGGCTATGTTAACCAGTTTGATATAAACGTGTCAACGGGTCTGTGAAAAAAAAAAAAAAAAAAAAAAAAGAAAGCAACAGGACTTGGTGACAGATCAGATTGGCTAGGGCAGGAGTGGAGGTAGGCTAGTGGATCAGATTGGCTAGGGTAGGAGTGGAGGCTAGTGGTAGGTACTAGAAAGACATGTCTAGAATGCCCCCCAAATTTCTGGCTTGCTTAACTGGATGCCATTCACAGTGATAGAGAAAAATGAAATAAAACAGATTTGAGGAATAGGGGAAGGTGATGAGTTTTGTCTCAGATATGTGGGACTTTAAAGTTCCTTTGAGACATGCAAATTAAAAAAAGTAAGCAGTTGTTATAATAAAACTTATGCATATCCTGGTCCCAAAGTTCTATGTCATAGAGGTCAGACATAATAATTTTAAGTTTAAATAATTAAAAACAAAAAAAAAAGTAAGCAGTTGTGTGTAACAGTTCATAGCTTGGAGGGGCAATCTAGGTTGGAGATATAAATCTGCCGGGTCATCTGTATGTAAATTACAATTAAGATAATAGGCATAGAGAAAACAAATTAGTAGGAAGTATGTTAGAGGAGAAGGCAGCCTAGAATTGAACCTTGAGGAACTTCAATATTTAATGACTGGCTATGAGAGAGAAATGGGGCTCCAAGAGGTTAAGTAACTTGCTTAAGCACACACAGTGAATAAGTAGAAGGAAGAAAAAAAAATCAGATCCAAGTGTGGCTGACCTAGAGCCCAAACTTCCAACCATATGCTCTGCTAGCTGCTTAGTTTAGTTTACATTGGGATAAAAAGCATCCTTTTGGGTTTGAAAGAGGTTACCAACTGTAACAAATTACCTGTGTTAGCTAAGAATGCTAAATAGTCTCACTAAAATACACAAGAGAGCTAAACTGGTGCTGTTTTGAAACTTGCTAAGCATAATATCTTCAAATGTTTCCTTACACAGAAGTATTAAGGAATCACTGCACTGTGAATATTGAATAAAAATCCGAATTTTCCTCTAGCTGAGAAATGTCTAGATAGATCACATAGTAGTGATTATAATGCTACGCTTCCCGAAAAGAAATACAGGAAGTGACCTTGAGGTATGCAGCAGGGGGATAAGGATTACTCAAAGAAAACCAATAAGATGTTGCATCTTTTGGAGCAATTTTACTTGGTGGATTGGGGAAACTATTTATTTATTAAGTTTTTTTTTTTTAAATTTGATATGGGGGTCTTGCTTTGTTGCCCAGGCTGGAGTATAGTGGTGTGATCGTAGCTCATTATAACCCAGAATTTCTGGGCTCAAGTTATCCTTCTGCCTCAGCTTTCCAAGTTGCCAGGATTATAGATATGTTATACTGCACTTGGCTTTGTTTTTTACTTTTTGTAGAGACGGGGTCTTTGTTGTACAGGTTGGTCTTGAACTGTTGGCCTCAAGCAATCCTCCCACCCAGACTTCCAATGTGCTGGGATTATAGTCATCAGCCACCACTCCCAGCTCCCTCATCCTTTTTGAGACAGGGTCTCACTCTGTTGTCTAGGCTAGAGTGTGGTGGTGTCATCATAGCTCACTGCAACCTCCTATGCTTGGGTTGAAGAGGCTCTCCTGCCTTAGCCTCCCAAGTAGCTGGGACTATAAGCATGTGCCATCACTCAGCTAATTAAAAATAGTTCTTTTTTTTATAGACAGGGTCTTGATATGCTGTTCAGAGTAGACTCAAACTCCTAGCCTCAAGCTATCCTCCTGTCTAAGCCTTCCAAAGTGCTGGATTACAGGCACTGGCCAGCCTCACTTTTTTTGAGACAGGGTCTCACTTTGTTGTCCAGGCTACAGTGTACTTATATCATTATCATAGCTGACTATAATCTCCTATGCTTAGGCTCAAGGAATTCTCCTTCCTCAGCCTCCCAAGTAGCCCAGAACTTATAGGCATGTGCCACCATGCTCAGCTAATTCTTAACAAATTCTATTGTAGAAATAGACTCTTGCTATGCTGCTCAGAGTGTTCTTGAACTCCTGGCCTCAAGTGATGCTCCTCCCTCAGTCACCCAAAGTGCTAGAATTATAGGTAGGAACCACCATGTATGGCCAGCCACGGTTTTTCATATTAAAAACAAACATGAATGTTATTGAACAGAATGCAAACTTTACATTTCATTTTAAAGACAATCCTTGAGTCCAAAAAAATCACATTTGTAGCAATAACTCCCAACTCTACTTTCTTGAGAATACTCACTTTATGTTAGTCTTTTTTTTCCATAGAGACAGAGTCTCACTTTATGGCCCTTTGGTAGGGTGCCGTGGCATCACACAGCTCACAGCAACCTCCAGCTCCTGGGCTTAAGGGATTCTCTTGCCTCAGCCTCCCGAGTAGCTGGGACTATAGGCGCCCGCCACAACGCCCATCTATTTTTTTGTTGCAGTTTGGCCGGGGCTGGGTTTGAACCCGCCACCCTCGGCATATGGGGCCGGCGCCCTACCCACTGAACCACAGGCGCCGCCCACTTTATGTTAGTCTTAAGGTACACTGGAAGGGAGGCTAAGATGTACTGCTGTACTATATTACAAGATCACCTTCTAATCCTACACAAGGACTCAAAAAGAGGCCAGTATTATTAAGAGATTTGATTTTTAACCATTCAAGCACAACTAGAGAGGTCATGTGATCTTAAAAGATAAAATGAGTATGAAGTGAATACTACTAATTTATTAGTTTCTGATGTACTTTTTTTTTTTTTTTTTGTCAGTTTTTGGCCAGGGCTCGGTTTGAACCCACCACCTCCAGCATATGGGGCCAGCGCCCTACTCCTTTGAGCCACAGGCGCCACCCTCTGATGTACTTTTCAATGACATTTTCACTTTCCCACACTTACTGATAGAGATGTAAAAACACAGAAAACACCACTGTTAAGGGAACATTTCATCAAACATTTTCCATTTCCCCATGTGTATGAAATATATATGAATTACAAAAAACAACTTTTTAGAAAGCACATATTCATGACTTACCTTTCCAAATGATCCCTGACCTAATACTTTTAAAAGTTCAAACTGGGAAGGATCTGCCTTTTCATGTCCTTCTTTTACATGATGTGTGATTGCAATTTCTTTGATACTGCCTTCTTCCTGTTGAGGTAAATATAAGGGGAAAAAAACAGTTAGTCAGAGCCACTTTCTTTTGCTAAAAATCAAGTGATAGTAATTTAGTGTAAATTAGAAATTCTCAAATGAATATACAAAACTACCCTTTACTGACCCACCAAATATAAAGAAAATACATACAAAGCAAATATACTTTGGGGTTAAATGTCAGAGATAGTATTATAACAACTCATTACACAGGCCAGTTTAACTTTTACATAACATAAGCACTAAGTATTTCCAAATCTTCTTTCTCCCTACTGGAGACAATTACAATAAATAGTTTTATTATTTGGGGGGGGGGGTAGAAGGTGCAAAGAAGTCTAAAAATAACAGATCAGAGTAAACTGCTGTGCTCTGGCTTGTGGTTACACTAGGCAGAATCAGTGTTATCTTAAAAAAATTTGTTTGGCTCGGTGCCTATAGCTCAGTGGCTAGGGCACTGGCCACATACACTGGGGCTGGTGGGTTTCAACCGGGTCTGGGCCTGCTAAACAACAATGACAACTACAACAAAAAAACAGCTGGGTGTTGTGGTGGGCACCTGTAGTCCCAGCTACTTGGGAGGCTGAGGCAAGAGAATCGCTTAAGCCGGAGAGCTTGAGGTTGCTGTGAGCTGTGACTCCATAGCACTCTACCGAGGGCAACAGTAAGACTCTGTCTCAAAAAAACAAAACAACAACTACAATAAAAAACTTGTTTATTGGAAAGAGAGGTTGAAAAATATTCCAGGGTAAACATAGAGACTTCCACCCTAAATATGGCTGTTTAAGTAAGTACATTGAAGTTTTTATCTATCTGAAATATCTGAGAGTTACTTTCTGATTCTATTAATAGAATAACCTGGAATCTGAGAGAGGAAAAAGAAGTAACACTGAAACACAAAATCAAAAAAGATTTAAAATTTACAATGGAGGATTAGGTATGTAAAAAAATGACTATTCAGTATGATAGAAACAGTCTCTTTGGGTTAAGAGAAAAAAAAAATTTTTTTTTTTTTTTTTTTTTTTGAGACAGGGTCTTACTCTGTTGCCCTGGCTGGAATGCAGTGGTGATACATAGCTCACTGAAGCCTAGAACACCTGGGCTCAAGTGATTCTCCTACCTCAGCCTCCCAAATATTTGGAACCAGAGGCATGTGCCACCATGCCTGGTTATTTTTAAAACTTTTGTAGAGCTAGAGTCTCACTTTGTAGCACAGGCTGGTCTCCAACTTCCAGCCTCGAGTGATCTTCCCACCTCATCTTCCCAAAATGCTGTGGTTACAGGTGTGAGCCACCATGACAGGTCAAGAGAAGGATTTTTAAAAGTTGGTGGACACTTCTGTATATTTGAGGGGAGGTGGTAGAACAAAGAGAAAATGTATATAAATAAGATTCCAATTATTTATGTTGAGATCAGCAGACTGAGTATACCTTAATCAAGACACATACTATATGTGAAAGACATATACAATAAAACAAAACCTAACAAAATAAAAAACATAAGCTCTTCAAATAAAAACTACCATTTCTATTCTGTTGACTATGTTTTTTTCCTAAGAGCATACGTACTATTAGTACAATCTAAATTATATAAACATAATTATTATCATATTCCATAAAAATGTTTGAGTTCCAGTAACACCTTCTGAGATACCCTTAGAATGTTGGCAACATAAGAAATTATAAAAATTTCTCAAAAAGATATGAGGATATTCTAACATGGTATCTTTGAAAAATGAGTAGTAAGAGAAAAAAATAAATGCTCCCAGAAGATAAAAAGGGATTCAGGCCCATCATTTTAGTTTCTAAGACAGAGATTGAAGGTTATCCTACTACTTAGGCAAGTGAATCCTTTTGGATTCTATCTGAACCTTGGCAACAATAACAGAACAATCTCCTAATACTGGTTTCTTTCTTCATTTTGTAATTTCACATGCATTATCTCCTTAATTTCTCACAACAATCCTGTGCAGTAGGTATTAGGGTAGAACCAAGCATTAGCTGACTCTAAGATGCTATCTCCTCCTTCCAAATAAAATCAAGGCACAAAGGCTTCAGAGTGATAGCTATTAGTAACTATGACAGGAAAGGCAAGTAAATTAGCAAATTCTTTTTACAAAACTTTTTAAAGAACAATGTATACATGAGATCGATAAAGTAAGACTGAGACTAAAATCCAGTAAATACTACTATTAAACACACGTACCACACATATCAAGCTTGTGCTAAGTTCTTTTCCACCTTTTGTCTTATATTTATGCTTCACAACAAATCTTTGACCACATGTTAATGCGTGAAAGTGCAGATGATCACACAAAGGAGTAAACCTCACAGCAAGCACAAATGTTTCAGAATTCTCTGTGTATTACCCCATTCACAACTAGAAATTTGACAGATCTAAAGGCAAAATGGTTTGAATACTATACAGTATAGAGTTTAAAGAGAGTAAGTGAAGACTAAAGATGACAAGCCAGTAAGTGGTCGACTTAGGGTTCAATTCTAGGCCTTCTGACTTCTAAAACAAGGCCCTTACCATTACACTACACTGAGACTGTCAGAGGCTCTTGGTGATTTCCTATCTAAGATTAAGGACAGGAAATTACAGACATATGCTTCTGGTCTTCATAACTGGTCTGTATCTTTTAGCAAAGTCAGCTAAGTTAATTAGAGCAGTGAACTTTAAACGTTTGGAAGTGCACCCTTAGCAGTGTAAAAAAAATTAGTATGTACCAAATATTTGTATACTTACTGTTTTCATAAATTATATACTTGTAAAGAAGTTATCCTCTTTCTTTTCTATACCCCCAAAGTGCTGTCACATTGCACTTGAACTTCTGGGGCCAAGTTCATGGACTGGGTTCCAGCATGTGTCAGTATAGTATAGAAGAAAACTATCTGCTCAAGAGTCTATCTGGAATCTAGCAGCCATTTATGCCCTTAAATCATAAGGCTGTGAGGATTATACTCTGTAATATTTTATATGAATTTACCATTTTCTTTCTTGGGTGAATGGGATGTGATTTAACAGGTTACAGTATTTTTTTCACCTTGTATTTCATAGTAAATACTTACTACAGTTGCCTGGCACAAATAAAGATGTGACACAGCACAGAACCACCACCACTGAATTATAAACAAATGCAGGCATACTGGATCAAGCCTTAATCCTACATAGTGTGAGCTATAATCACATCATGAATGTCAAAATAAATAGCATTTACTACCCTCATCTTTGATGATTGCCCTTCCTTTATGCTCATGTTTAATAATTTACTAAGAAAAAAGGTAGTCTTGGCCAGGCATGGTGGTTCAAGCTTGTAATCCTAGCACTCTGGGAAACTGAGGCAGGTGGACGGCTTGAGCTCAGGAGTTCAAGACCAGCCTGTGCAAAAGCAAGACTCCATCTCTACTAAAAATAGGAAAAAAAGTTAGTCAGAAATGGTGGTGCATGCCTGCAGTCCCACCTACTCAGGAGGCTGAGGCAAGAGGATCGCTTGAAGCCAGGTGTCTGAGGTTGTGAGCTATGATGATGCCATTGCACTCTATCTAGGGCGACAGAGTGAGATTCAGTCTCAACAACAACAAAAATGTAGTATGTATGGTATTGGGAATACCTTTCATTCTTTCTTTTTCTATTTCCAGTGGTATCATCTGGGTACAAGCCTTCATCACCTTTCATGTAGAAAACTGAAAGTAGCCTGAAAGTAGCCTGTGTCCACTCTAATTAATTTTTCTGAAAGTATACAGCTCAAGTCAGATGACCAGGCTGTTCAAAAACTCCTCTGAGGTTCTCCAAATTAAACACACTGCTTCACCTCAGCATTGGAAGTCCTCTACAAAATGATCTTAACCTACCCTTCTTGTATACATTATCTCCCAACATCCCCTTACTCATACTCAAAATCCAAGTAATACATGCATATTAGTAACAAATAAGCAGTTACAGAAAAGCTTATAATGAGAATCCAGTCTCTTCTAACCCCATACCTAGACTTAAAAGAAGTAGCCCTGCATTTACTTTTTGTACAACGTCTACTGCAGCGGTTCTCAACCTGTGGGTCATGACCCCTTTGGGGGGGTCTCCTGAGTATCAGATAATTACATTATAATTCATAAGAGTAGCAAAATTACAGTTATGAAGTAGCAACGAAAATAATTGTATGGTTGGGGGTCACCACAACATGAGGAACTGTATTAAAGGGTTGTGGCATTAGGAAGTTTGAGAACCACTGGTCTACTGACCTAAAAATAAGAAAAGATAATGGAGGGGATCACTTATACTATTCTCTTTCTTTCTATCATCTTCTTCCCCCATTGTTTGATGATTGTATTTTTACATAAACCTCATATTCTCTCAGTTTTGGAAAGAATGATAAGTCCTTACTTTGTAAGAGGAAGCTAATAGTTCCTATACATCCTTTCTCTCAAACTTTCCCCCCACTTGCTGCTAACTTTATTTTAAAATTTTTATTAAGGCTATTTATTTTAAGAAATTTAACATTCTCTCCTGCAACAACAACCATGCTCTCTCCAGAGCCTGATTCCAAAGCTGAAACTCTATACAATAACACCCACATTATCATGACAATATGTTGCTCATATGCAGACTAGGTAATATACAATTTCCTTTTATATAAACCCAAAGCAATGACTCCCAGACCAAACCAAAGGGACTTAAAAAAAACAACAACCATATTTCATCCAATGCTTAAATTCATGATAAATTCTTTGTGATTTTATTTTCCTTGTGTGAGACAGAGTCTCACTTTCTGGTCCTGGCTAAAGTATAGTGATATCATTATAGCTCATTGCAACCTCAAACTCCTGGGCTCAAGCAAGCCTCCTGCTTCAGCTTCTCAAGTAGCTGGGACTACAGATACAAGCTACCACACCTTGTCATTTTTTTCTATTTTTCGTAGAGATGGGTGTCGTTGCCCAAACTGGTCTCAAACTCCTGACCTCAAGCAATCCTCCCATCTCAGCCTCCCAAAATACTAGGATTATAGGCATGAGCCATCACGCCCAGCCAATAAATTCTACTTTGATTGCTATTTGGATGGTGAATTTCTTTTTTTCCTTCTTTCTTTTTGAGACAGAATCTTACTTTGTGTTGCCCTGGGTAGACTGCCATGATGTCATAGCTCACAGCAACCTCAAACACTTGGGCTCAAGCAATCCTCTTGCCTCCGCCTCCCAACTAGCTGGAACTATAAGTGCCTGCCACTATGCCCAGCTAGGTTTTTTTTTTTTTTTTTTTTTTTCCTATTTTTTAGTAGAGACCATGTCTCATTCTTGCTCAGGCTGGTCTTAAACTCCTGAGCTCAAGCAATCCACCCTCAGCCTCCCAGAGTGCGAGGATTATAGGTGTGAGCCATGGTGCCTGGCCAGGGCTTCTCTTTTTGTACTTCCTCTACTAGTTGAATATTACATGTCTAGAACTGAATCTTTTACATCACCCTTTTCCTATTTTCTGTCTCTGTCTTCTGAAAGACAGACTTTAACTTTTATCTTCCTATTCTCATAATAAATTGTTTATTCTAGCAAATTTTAGTTTAAAATAAATGTTCAAGTGTTTCTTAATTTTTTTTTTAAAGAGCATCTTCCTCCACTCTCTACCCTCTCCCCCAACATAGATACAATCATTTCAAATGCCTTTGGGGATACAAACTAGAACTTTTAAAATATTTTTCTAAATTGGGAGGGTGGTATCTCAGAATACAAAAAACTTTCTTGGGGTGGAGAGCAAAGATCAATGCCTGTAGCAAGTATGACATTAGCGCAAGTTCCCCAAATGTGCCACTGTTTTATCCTGAACATGCTTTTTTGTTCCAAGTTTAAATTTTATGAGAAATGTATAAGAAATAAATTTATGCAGGCGTGGTGGCTTATGCCTGTAATCCTACCATTCTGGGAGGCTGAGGTGGGTAGATTGCTTGAGCTCATGGGTTCGAGACCAGCCTGAGCAAGAGTGAGACATCATCTCTTAAAAAAAAAAAAAAAAAGCCAGGCGTTGTGGCAGGCACCTGTAGTCCCAGCTACTCAGAAGTCTGAGGCAAGAGGATCACTTGAACCCAAGAGTTTGAGGTTTCTGTGAGCTTTGATGCCATGGTACTCTACCCAGGGCAACAAAGTGAGCCTCTGTATAAAAATAAATAAATTTATACTAATCACACCAGATTATTTTCTACCTTTTATATACATATGCAAAATTACAGTAGCATAATATGCAAAATGTCTTTGGTTGATATCTCAGTGTCCAGATTGTGCTTAATGTCACCATGGCATGGGACCATGACTATTTTAGAAATAAATCTGAGGTTCAACTAGGACATAATACTAATGCTTGGACAATCTTGCACCACAGGTAGGAAAGCAACAATGTGCTTTTCTAGCTCATACCTATAATGCAAGGAGATGGATGCAGAAAGGAGTATCAAATTTCTGAAGACACTGATAAGCCAAGAACAGAGTGAGATGTGCATGTGACAAATATATCTTATGTCACTAAATCACCTGTTCCTGAAATAAATCTGTCACATAAAACCACACCATGACAGTTTGTAAAACTGTGGTTTTGCCTATGAATATATAATGAAATAGCTATAATTTTATGGAAAATTTTTTTCAATAGAGAACATAGATATAAATTATATATAATTACTGTGTGAGGCTCATATATTCTCACACCCACTGGCATAACCATGTTTTATTTATTTATATTTTTTAAGAGATAGGGGTCTCACTATGTTGCCCAGGCTGGCCTCAAACTCCTTGGCTCCAGTTATCCTCCCACCTCAGCCTCCCAAGTAGCTGGGATTACAGGAGTATACCACCATGTCCAGCTCCTTGGTCTTTTAAACAATACATGGATATAAATTCATTCATTACCATAAAAACTTACTTTGTACATTTAAAAAGTTATAATGAATTCACTTATTCATTCATCCACACATTTAAATATTTATTTTTGAGTATCTAATACACATTACCTGAGATATATAATAAATCAAACAGACCAAAACCCCTGCCTTTTGGTGAAGACATCAAATAATAATAGATAAATTAGTTTTAGAATATGATAAATACTATGAAGGAAAGATACTGAGTTGGGTAAAGGGAGTAGAAGAGCAGACATGGAAAGGAAGATTTTCAGTTTTCACTAAAGGAGTCAGGGCAAGCTTTATCAAGAAGGTACTATTTGAGCAAAGTCCTGAAGGGGGTAGAGGAGTCAACCACTTGGGGGAAAAGTATTTCCAACAGGACAAACCGGTACAAACACCAGTATAGAAGAGTATCTAGAGACCAGCATTTGATCAGAGACTGAGAAAGAGAGGAAGAGAACAATGAGGTCAGAGAGGTAACTAAAACTCAGGTAGGCTCTCCTGCTTTTGCTTTCTCCTGATTTCTGGTCCCAATAAAAGTGTTTTTTTTTTTTTTTTTTGACCTATGACATGTTCTTTAGGACCATTCCTTTTTGTTACAAGGCAATTCAAATTACAAGCGAGGTATTGTGCTTGGTGTTAGAGATGCTAAGATAAATAAAATTTACCTGGATTTCAAAGATTTATTATTAGATAAATACCTATGGAGATATGACCCCTGACCGACAAAACAAAGTCAGTTCAGTTAAAAAAATACATATTTTTTAGGAATTCTGTAAAGAATGTCATTTTAGATATCACAGAAGAATGGCAAAAGAAAATTCATGGATAGGTGGATCTTTTGGTCTTCCTTCAGTCACACAGAAAGCCACCCAGTTTGTTTTCCAGGACCAACAAAAGGCCCTTATTGTTTATTCTTAAATGGTCTTTAAAGTCTATCCTTTGGTGGGAAAAAAATTAACCTAATGTTTCCCTTTCAAGCTACAAGGAAAAAACATAATTTTGATCCTAAAATGTGAAAAGGATTAAAGAAAAGAAACTGAAATTAATGCTATTTGAGTTATAGGAAACCTAATATTGTAACATGCAACATTAAGAAAACAAACTGGGTGGTATTAACTGATTTTAAAAAACGATTCAACATTTGGCAGTATGCCCTGCCTTGTATACATAATTTCCTTTTTCCTCTCCTCCCTTGAGTCAGGAAGTGTGTTCTTGAGGCATTTGTATTTTTTAAATTGTTTTGAATGCCAGAAAACATTATTGAAGCTTGAAGTAAAATATTTAAATGTTCCTTTGTAAAAGTCAATAAGTAAGTATTTTCTAACCATAGATGTGCAACTATTTTTTGGCATAACACAAAAAAGACCTTACAAATGAATAAAGGCATACTCAGTTACTCTTTAAATGAAATTCTAAATTAATTAAAGTAACATTCTCTGCAGATACTTATGCTCTATTTAAAAAGATATGTTAACTTTCTTTTATTAGATGATCAAGATATATAAACATTTGGCTGTGACACAAAATTTCGCTGGTGAAAAACTACATTTTAATTTATTCTAGATTACAATTTGACCATATCCAATTTACTTCATTTGTTAATGGAATGATAAACATGCTCAACATTTTTCATTTAACCAAATTCTTAAGTCAGCTTCTCATATTTATGTTTGAGAAAACAGCAATGCTGGTTCTCCATACTAACATTTTCGATCACAGCCACAAAGAGCACACAGAGTTTTCCCCCAATCAGAAATCCCAATCAGCAAGTTTAATTCTTTTTAAAGAGCAGCAGGATAGCACAATTCTCATGGCAAAATATCAAGTTGATTTTGGCAGGATTAAATATAATGCAAATTATCTACTAAGCCCATTTTAACAGAGTAGTTCTTTGAAAATTGTGCCCACTCTAAGATAAAATTACTTGCTTAAAGTTACTTAAATACAAAGTTGCTTAAAAACCTTCAAGGTTTTATAGGAACTAATTTCAACAAAAATATGATTTTAAGTTTTCGACTGCTTAAAATAACACACTTTCTTACCTACCAATTTTTTTTTTTTTTGCTTACATTATAGTAATCTCCTAAAGTTTGCAATTCTGTTCATGCCTTGTTTAACATTGAGAGTTCCAGTCATTTGCTTTATTATACAAAATTACAAACAGTAGCAATATAAAAATTACTCAAGCACTAAAAAGCCAGTGTAAGACAAAATATACAAAGTTGAAATGTATAATATACATAATCGGCTTACTTTTAGTAAACAGAAGACCATTATCCTTTAAAAGTTTTATTAAAACTGGTTTTGAATTTTGAAATGCTTCTTAACACATAAAATGGAGTAACTATTTAATTAGTATAATTATAGTTAGCTCCAATTAAAATATTTTTTCTTTAGAAGAAGTTGAACAAAGCTTACCTGTAGAGAGCGAACACGAAAAGACAAAAATTTAAACATGGCTATGAAACCATCATGGTGATAAGGGAGTTTCTGACAGTAAAACTTTACGTTAGAAAGGGAAGACCAAGCCCTTGCAAAGTTTTCTCCTACCAGCTGTTCCGGCAATTAGAAAATTTCCTGTCAGGCGGGCCCTGAAAATGCTAGAAAAAGAGGCTGGACAATTTTCCTCTGGTAAAAGAAAGGAGAAACCTGCCGGCAGGGACACTAATGTAGTTGATAGGTAGGGAGGCCAGAACAGGAAACCAAAACAGATTTGCTGATAGCCAAATCCTGTTGAAATGTTCTTTTCTCCCAGTTCCCAGCAATCCAGACCATTTTCACGACCAGTGAAATGAATGTTATTATTTTAGACTCCTGAGAAATGCCAGTATTTCTTAACTATCACGATCCTCTAAAAGTAACTGAAACTAATCATCACTATTAAAATAATAAAAGTTGCTAAACTGATGAACATGTTTATACACACACTCATGCCAGAGTCTTAAGATGATTTTCAGGTCAGACAGACATGTCATGGATGTTCCTTGTCAGTGAGGAAGAGTTTCACAACTATAGCTATAAAATGAAGACCACAGGGCAAGGCGCGATGGCTCACACCTGTAGTCCTAGCACTCTGGGAGGCTGAGGCGGATGGATTGCTTTAGCTCACAGGTTTGAGATGAGCCTGATCAAGAGTGAGACCATTCGTCTCTAAAAACAGCTGGGCGTTGTGGAGGGTGCCTGTAGTTCCAGCTACTTGGGAGGCTAAGGCAAGAGAATTGCTTGAGCCCAAGAGTTGGAGGTTGCTATGAGCTATGACGTCACGTACTCTACAGAGGGCAAGAAAGTGAGACTCTGTCTCCAAAAAAACCAAAATAAAGTAAAATTGTGACATAAGGACAAATTCTTCCCATCTTAAATGAAAGTAAATTATGTTTAAATCGACACTGGTTAATAAATATTAATTATCAACCAGGTTAAAGACTTCAAGGCCCATAGCTAAAAGCTCACATTCCTAGCTGATAAAATCTAAGTTAAAAAAAAGTCTAATCCTTGGGTTATTAGCAAAAAGGAACATTGAAGAAGCCAAAATGGTAAGGAAGGAGGGGTCAAGCTATCATTCAATTCTATACTCCATTTCATCCTCTAGTACCTCATAGAAGTTCTTCTAAGGTATTTTTGCTTTCTAAAATATTTTAAAAAATATGCCAATATAATCAGGACATAATCACTGTTATAGTGGAACTTAAAGGGCTATAGGAAAATGCTCTATTTAACATAAACTTAATCTATGGAACCAACAAACACACCTCAAGTGTTAATCTACACAGTCTGTAAGAATTGAATAAAACCAGTTTTCAAAACCTGAAGAGATTCTAGAAAACACCAAGAACAATCAGCTCACTTTCTGGATGAGGAAACTATGGTCAAGGTAGGCACATATTTATTTGGGAATGGAGTGATGTATAATGGGAACTCAGTTCAGAGCAGTGTTTCTCAATTTTCCTAATGCTGTGGCCCTCTATTGCAGTTCCTGTGGGTCGTGACCCACAGGTTGAGAACTGCTAGTTCAGAGTGTCCATTATGTCCTAGAGGTCGAGATACCCTAAGAAAAGCCAGGGTTCTTCCCAACTATATTGAATTTTTATTAAAATATTCTATAAATAACTTAATGGAAGTTGAAGAGTAACGAAAAAGCTTGCTCAAATTAAAAATAAGTCATTACATGAAAAAGACACATGCACTATGTTTATCACAGCACAACTGCAAAGGTATGAAATCAATCTAAGTGCCCATCAACTGATAACAGATAAAGAAAATGTGATATAGATACACATACATACACACACTACAGAATACTACTAAGCCATAAAAAAAGAATGAAATAATTTCTTTTGCAGCTACTTGGATTGAACTTGTGGTTTTTCTATATGAAGTATCTCTGGAAAGGAAAAACAGACACTGCATGTACTCACTTACAAGTGGGAGCTAAATGATGGGGTACGCATGGTCATACAAAGTGGTATAATAGACTTCAGAGACTCAGGAGAGGAGAGGGGGGAAAAGAGGTGAGACATCAAGAACAATGAATATTAATCCGGAAATGGCTACACTAAAAGCCCTGACTTTGCCCCTATATAGTTCATCTATGTAACAAACAAACAAACAAACAAACAAACAAAAAGATTGTACGCTCTAAATATATTGAAACAGAAAAATTGTCCTATGTAAAGCCAAATAGCTTAGAATCAACTGGGACCCAAATAAATACCCAAGATAGAACTTTGAATTCTGCCTAGAAAACTGTGGATTTCTCTCAATTAAAAATTCATGACTTGGTTTTGCAGCAAGGAAAGCACTTAGGAAGTTTTCCATCCAGATCTCTCTCATCATCCAAAAGGAATTACCTGAGTCTTCTTATAATGCTCCAAAAGGGCAGCAAGGCAAGGACAACCTCACTTAACACAGAACTGCAGTATGAACATGAGCTGGCTCTTGAAACTATGTCAGGAAGAATCAAACATTATGCTTACTGCACAAACAATGAAGTAAGATTATCTCTGTAGAGAGGAGTCATCAACTTTATTCAAGTTAAGATTTTTTTAACAAGGGCAAACAAATATCCTTTTCTAAACTTAAAGGATTAGCTTAAATTGGCTTTAATTACTACTACAGTTCAGGTTAAAACATGTTTTTGCTGTTATGCTTTTTAATATTGTTACTAAGAATATAAAGCAATACTTCAGATTTATCTGAAATAAATCCCCCTGAGTTAAAACAGTGTGGTACTGCTGTATAAAAGACAAACAGAGTGACAGTAAAGAATAAATGTGGCACTTTACATCAGATGGAGATATTAGGACCTATGTCTACCTGTATGGAGAATACAGAAACCATGAAGGAACGTATTAATACAAATTTGAGTATAAAATTTAAAAAGTTCTTTACATCAAAAGGCACTATCACAAAGTTAAAAGACTAGGTTACATTATTGGAATTCCTTATAATCACGTTACAGGTTGTCA
>CAUYPK010050532.1:0-36580 GCA_963574355.1 Loris lydekkerianus
AATTAAGTCACCCTGCCCCCCACAGGCAACAATTGGAAAAGGAAAATCAAACCTTCCTACAACCACACACCCAGGGCACCACTTGAATAGTCCTCGGGCGATTGGCTCAGTTCAAAAGGTCCAAATCAATTGTCTCAGTCAACACCTATCTCAGGTGTGAGAAGTTCAAAGGGCTCTGGGAACTGGATCACAGGGGTCTGGTGACAACGCAAATATGACTTGCTCTGGTGCTCCGTGAAGTCAGGAGGACCCGCCCAGCAAATAGAGTAGTCTGGGAAGGTTGATACTTCCTTCCCCACCTTGCACCTCTGTCACACCCAGTCACTGATAGCCCCCGCAGGGCTATGACTCAATTGCCTCCAGTGAGCAGATACTCTAGGGGTTTGTACCTGCCTGAATCACATGGAAATCTGCATCTGCTAAGCCAGGCCACTGTTCTCTGCCTTTATCCAGCAGGGGATAGTGAGGCCTGACAACCTCGGGCACTTGATGGAGGCTGGGGGGTGTTCACTTGGTTCCAGCCCCACCCCTGATTGATGTTACTGACAGAACAAAACAACTCTGTGGGAGTTTGTTTCTGTCCCTTATAAATTCCTCTGCAGAAGAGAAACTGTTTTGAGTTCCCAGAACCTACACCTCAGGTCCTGTCTTACTCTTGCAGGCTTGTATTTGTAGCATGGTCAGCTCTAGCCTCCTGCCTTCCTTTGTCTATGGGCTGATGATCCCCTGAGGGCCAGGTGCATCTTAGGCTCAGTAAAGCAGTCCTCTGGGTCAGCCCCACCATGAGAATTTCCTGGGTCTGCGCTTGCATTTTCTAGTCCCCACACTCCACCCAGGCCAGTGCTGCCACAGGCAAACCCTTTACTCATGGGGCCTGTGTTTCAGTCCCAGATCTGTTCCACAGTGGTTGCCATATGAGAAGATATTTGGCCTCCTCTGGCTGCCCAGGAAGACAGGGGTTGTGGCTTCCGAATATCTGGGAGTGGGCCCTATCTTTGCCCAGAATGGCTGGTGCTCTGCACCTCAGGGCACTACCACTCTGATGTGGTTCCCTCTCAGCCGACTGTCGTCTCCTCACTCACATGCCACAGAATCCGCACTGACCAGCTGCAGTCCAGGCCCTGTCCACACCCCTTGAGAAATCACCCAAGAATCTGGGCTCCTGGGGGACAGGCTTCCAGACCTCAGAGTGAGAGTAGAGGGGAGTGCTGGGAGCTCAGAATTGCAGGTTGAAACACCAAACTTATTGAGACCAAATGAGCAAATAAACAGATAAAAAGGCTACCAGACACACAAGCCCACAGATGCACAATCAGTCAGAAACACATAGACATACAGACAACAACAAAAAAAACTACAATAAAAATTATGATAATCATAGAATAATTGAGAAAAAGAAAAAAGGTAAAAAGAAAAAAAAATGAACAAACAAAAAACCCTCTAGAAATCTGATGCTAGCACTCTCAGAAACCATAAGAAGGGAAAAAGAGGAAGAGAGAAGGGAAAGAAAAAAAAAGTGGTGTTCATAAAAATGTTAAAAAAGAAGAAAGAAAAAATTAAAAATAGAAAAAATAAAAATAAAAAAGTATATATAAAAATAAGGAAAATAGTTTCTCCAAGAAAATTATGAGAGAAAAGAAAAAAAAAGGCACCAACCACAAAAATATTATTCTTCTATATATGTAGAAATATACAGCTATATGTATAATGTAGGGATCAACTTTCCTAGGAATATATTTATAATGCAATATACTTTCTGGACACCAGGTGGTGCTGTGAGTTGTTCCCAGGCTTATACCTGATTCACAGTTTATACTGTTACCACGGTAACCACCCTACCTGGCCGATGGCCATTTTGGAGTTTCTGTAGAAGTTTTTTTACCTAATTGATGTGCAACCTCAGCTGCTCTGTTCCAGACAGCACTCCTATCCGGCCTCCCAACTCAGTGCTTCACAGATCTTTCCACTCTGCTCCCACGTTCTCCTGCAAACTGGCAATTGCGATGGGCTGTGGGGGAGGGGCTGGCTGCTGCCTGGTCTCTCTGCCGTTGGCAGGGCTACAGCTCACAGAAACCTTCTGCTCAGTTTATGTGGCTCAGGGTCTCACTTTTGAGTCTGTAGATTTGAGTCCAGCCACCCGCCAGTTTGCCACACAGCCTGAACTGCCAGCCCACACCACTATTCCCCACCCGGAATGGTCCAGTCTATTTAATCACTCTTGTTGTTCTGGGGGAAGGTGCCCACCATTTGGGACAATTCAAAATGTTTCCCAGGCAGGATCCCTTCCCTTCAATTTTCCATTGGGTTGCTTAGTCCCTTGTGGCTCTGAGCGAGGCCCCTTTCGGGTAGCTAAACTCGACTCAGGAATAAATTTTCATCAAATGGGTTTTGCCAGGAATTGCACACTGCTGTCCTCCATGAGGGAGGGGCCTGCCGGCCAGCATGGCCAAGCAGGGAGAATCTCTACGACAGAGTCTGGTTTTAAATTACACCTCAAATACAGCAATCCGCCAATTTGCTACGCATCTCCAGCTGTCTGTCTACAGCAATAATCCACACAGGGAAAAGGTCCAGACCCCACTTCCTTTCACCTAATGACTTGGGAGAGGTGGGCTACATGTCCATCCTGTCCGCCATCATGCTCCACCTCCAGACTTACTGATTTTTATTAAATCAAAACACATTCTTAAACTACACTGCAATAAAACCCAAGATGATTTATACTCAAACTATTTGAACTAAGCAGAGAATTCAGTGATGGGATATGGACTTGGTGGTTTACATGGGAGGTAATTTCAGGAAGCAGAGCAAGGAGGCAAAGAAAACAGGCAAATATAGAATGTGTTTTGTGTTGGCTACTAGCCTGCTTGGGGCTCTCGAAGGAATTGTGTGGTTTGTGTCTCATGACTTTCCCTCAGAAAAATAAGAGTCTGGAAAACTTACCTCTTCATTCTTTTGCTCATTGGTTGAAGGTTTCCTCAGGATTATTTCCTCCACCTTTATAATCTATGCCTGTGCAGCCAAGAAACTTTCAGGGCTTCAGGAAAAGTGAAATGTAGACGATCAGAGATTTACTGAAAACTGATAAAGAGCACCTGGCAATGTCCACAAAACTGTCCCCCACCAACTTCCCTAAAGTACAGTGGCTTGAGGGGATTTGGCATCTGTGAAAGATGCCATTCATGCAAATTAAAACAAACTGATGGGATGGTTTGCATTATTTAGGATACATATGTATGAGAGTGTCAAAAGTTCAAGGGAACAATACAAAACACTTCAAACCATAGTTGTAGGATTGATGTAGGAATGAGTGTGACTTTAACTGTAGGTGTATTTAATTTTTACAGCAAAAAAATGAAGACTCCAAAGAAAACATGACAAAATGTTAGTATTTGTTAATTCCTAAAATATTATTAAAAATTATTCCTTTTGTATTTTTGAAATTTTTACAGTTAAATTTTTTTTTAATTATAGGTCTCTGATACTTTTAATTGGAAGGTTTTGCTTAATCGCGTATATCATAATCACTAACCCTTCACTAAATGAAGAGCTGAGTTAGCAAAATTCAGTTTGTCTAGGTGGGGCCTGACCTCCTCCAGAAGGAGAAGTAGATGTTATGTTTTTTCCTGTTTCTCTAGAGAAGTGTCCCTGTAAGACATCTGAACTTTGAGCACATGAGTCAGCCTCAAAGCAGCTGTTTCCAATCACAAGCTGTCTCAGCAAGTCACAGTAACCGCTATCTTTTAGTGTGTAATTATCACTTAAATTCTCCTAGAAGAGTATTCTTAGCAATCTTTCAAAGTCCTATACAAGTCCCTGTCAATGTGTATTTATTATTTTTATGGTCCAAGTGAGCAATTTTCATAAAATGATACATGGTGTCCATGGACTTTGTTTTATAGCTATTGTGAAAATAGATTATCACACTAACCCTGTCTAGCCACAGGTGAGTTTGATTGTTTTAATGAGTTATAAAAGGAGTTTTTTTAAAAAGAAGTTCTTACTAATAGTCTAATCTCTTCAATTTATTGAAAATGAGGTCTAGAGAAATCAGATTTTTTGGATTCATAACTAGTAAAGTGATAAATCTGAAAACCAAATGTTAGACTCACCATCTTCATTATTCCATTAACTAATACCTACATTCCTGATCAAATCATCAAGACTTCATGATTTATAGCCACCTCCCTGAATCCCTGTGGACAGAGCAGCATAGTCATCTGATGCCAGAAGCCACATCCGTGGGTGGTATTCACATCCCACCCGTGCATGTCTGATGCAGTCACACCCTTGGGAACTTCAGAGACAAATGCCTTTGCAGGACTTCAGGCTGGGAAGAGTTTGAGGCATACCTGTCTTCTAGACATCATCAGTAGCCATAACATGACTGATGTGATTAGCCACACCCTGCTGGAATTATGAAAATTGTCCAGGTCATCTGCTGTTGGGTTAAAGAACCACTAGAGTGGAGAGGACTTTGAGAAGTCACAAAGGACACCTGGACTTATTACAGTGCTTGTCAGACTTTAATGTGTACAGGAATCTTGCAGGGAACTTGTATGCAGATCCTCATTAAGTTGGTCTGCGTTGTGGCCTGAAATTCTTCACTTCGATCAAAATTTTAGGTGATACCAACACTGCTAGTTCAATGACCACCTTTCAGGTAGCAAAGCTTTTTCCTGCGCTGAAATACCACCCAGGTCCAGGACAAAGACACGGTGCTCTCTAAAGGCAGGACTTAGGTGGCCAGGGAGGATTCAAGGCAGGCAGTTTGTGTGAGCAGCACTCAGAGCTCATCATGTGCTCTCTAACTGTTTATCTGTGCTAGTCAGAAACTATGACTATTTGGCAGTGGCAACGTGCTTGACCTCAGAAATATTTACCTCAGGGCTTCTAGCGACTCAGAACACTACTAGCAACGAGGCAAACAGCAAATCACCCCGTTCTTTTTTTTTTTTTTTTTTTTGAGACAGTCTCACTTTGTTGTCCTTAATAGAGGCTATGGCATCCTAGCTCACAGCAACCTCCAACTCTTGAGCTCAAGCGATTCTCTTGCCTCAGCCTCCCAAGTAGCTGGGACTACAGGCGCCCACCACAATGCCAGGCTATTTTTTTTGCAGTTGTCATTGTTGTTTAGCTCACCTGGGCCGGGTTCGAACCTGCCAACCTCCGTGTATGTGGCTGGCACCCTAATCACTGTGTTATGGGTGCCAAGCCCCATTCTTTTATTTAGAAAGAATTCATTATGGTCTATGAATCTAAAGAAGTAAACTGAAGAAGGGAAAATGGAACTTAGATGGAAAGGGTTTAGATCTGGTATCGAACTCCTGGCTCTTCCATTTACCTCCTGGGTGACCTTAGGTAAGTTACTGAAGTCTTTGAGATTCAGTTTACACAACTCTAAAGGGGAAATAATATTAATAATAACCAAGTTATAAGCATTTTGCACATTAAACAAGATAATAATTTGAAAGTAATTTTGTAAACTAAGTTCTCTACATATAATAGTTTTATTTAAAAGATGAAAGTTTAAAAGTAGTAGATAAATCCTAATGATATCTCCATTGACTTTTAAAAGTTTCAGCAGCTGTACTTTTTTTTGACAACAGCCAACACTTCATTCTTTATCCACCACACCACCCCAACTCCCAGTGAATCTAATATCAGAAAGAGGACAGGTAGGTGGGATTCCCGGGGTCTCAGTTAAAAAGGGGCACAGTTCATTTTATCACAAGGTTCCTGCCAGATACCTGTACTTCTATCTGGCAGAACACCTCTCTCCTGCTTAAACAGAACAACAGTTGTTACAAATAATGAAGTTTCCCAAAATGGTCTTTCAATCCCCTAAATCTATCGGGTGCTCTGTTTGCTGCCATCTACTTTAGTGACAACAGAAACAGTTGCTGATGTTATTCAGTGCTAAACTTAAAAATCTTGCAAGAAGAACAAAATGCTATATGTGAAGTTTTGATCTAATGATGTACAAATAATAGTACATAAATGCTATGTGTTACGGGATTTTACACTTTACATTGTGCCTAATTTGATCCACTTATCTGTAACTTGCTTGTTATTGGTACCCCAAACATATGTATACATACATATACACAATCCTAATTGTAAATCTCTTTTGTTATAAAATATGATGCTTATATATGACAATCGACACTGTAGTTGTCTCCCCTTCTTGGTAACTGCTTCATATTCACATATACAACCTTCTCATGAAGCCTACATATTAGAGCAAGGTGCTATTTTGCCCGACCCTGGGACATTTGGCAATGTCTATAAAGACATTTTCCAAGGTCACTATTCAAATCGGTTTGTTTCTGGCAACTCATGAGTAGAAAATAAGAATGCTGCTAAATATTCTACAATGCACAGGACACCAGCACACTAAAAGGAATTATCCTGTCCACAATGTCACTATTGCTGAGGTTGAGAAGGGAAAACTATAATAAAAGACAATTTGAAGACACTGGACATCAGGCAGTATAGGACAATGTCCCCAAAAAAGGGGGAAAAAACTGAACAACAACAAAAAACACCCAGGTACTAATTCCTTCTAGTTCTAGCAATGGGGCATATGGTTCAAGCCAGCTTCAAATCACAATCCCGGGTGGCGCCTGTGGCTCAAAGGAGTAGGGTGCCGTCCCCATATGCCGGAGGTGGCGGGTTCAAACCCAGTCCCAGCCAAAAACTGCAAAAAAAAAAATCACAATCCCATTGAGACAAGAAGAGTAGCACAGGGGTTGAGGTAGCCAGGGTTAAAGGCTCATGCTGCCTTGAGCAGCCCAGATGGCTGAAGGTAGGAGGATCGGTGCTTTGAAGCACATCAAGGCATTCTGTCAGAGTCAGAAATAACCAGGGAGGCCTGGGATAGTCCTTTGTGGAAGTCCAATGACGTACAGTGTATTAAGTTTTAACTTTAAAATTGAGACACCTGGTGCCAGAAATTCAGACACAAAAGAACGCAGGTTGCACTTCTTTGCCCTTAAAGAAGACAGACGCAGACAACACATATAATCCCCTTCACATTTAACTTTCACTGGCAACCCGCTGGAGACACCTCTCCCCCTGCTGTGCTGGAGGCTTTGCTCTCCTCCCTTCTTCTTTTTCAATAAATGAATTTCCCTACTTGCCCTAAGAAACTTCTGATTCATTTATCATCTCCTTCAGTCTGTGAATTCATTCTTCAACTAAACAAAAACCAGGTTCAACAATTCATGTAACACCATTCTCAGAGAGTTACACATTTAGGGTAAAATATGACCACTAATGATCAATGAATCTGGAGAAGACATTTTCTCAGGATTTGGAGGAGAGAGAAGCTGCTTCACATTTTTGAAGCAGGCTGGACATCAGGCTGTGTAGGACAGTGTCCCCAAGAAAGGGGAAAAAACTAAACAACAAAAAATCCCAGAGTGTTGATAATATGGTCAGCTGAGGAACAACTTTAACCAACTTAACTATTTGTGTGTGTGCATATTATAGAATTAACTTGGGTGAGATGGCACAGAAAAAAAATCATTTTAAAAAATGGCTAAAACTTTTCCAAATTTGACTAAAAAAATAGAAACTGAAGGATCTCAGTAAGCTCCAAGTACAAGGAAGATGAAAAGGGAAGAGAAAGAGAAACACAAAGTAATTTAAGCCAATGGTGGAAATCTATAAACTATTTGCATTAAAAGAGATCTGTTTATTAAACAGTTATGCAAAAACCTGTTTTAGTTAAATTTGCTTTTCTTCTCTAAATCAGTGCTACAATGGGTATGGTTTGATTTCTGTTTGAGCAGAAGTCAAAACTAGCTTGGATATGTGACCTGATCTCACTGCTCTTCTGCTGCCTTATTCATCTGAGACACATGGTCTGGCCAGATGAAGCTTAAGTTCAATTCAATGATCTATTTCACCACAGCTACAAGTGGTGTATTATTACCTTGATGAATGTGTTTAGGCCTTCACTCCCGTCCCATTCATCATTTAGAGCCACTCAAAGCCAATGTAGTCTGTGAGCTCCTGGAAGCCCCCCTCCCTGCCTGTGCCCAGACGCAGGCGCTCCCTGCCTTCTCTGTTTCTGGCAGACCCAGCTAAATTCCACTGGCTCTTTTACAACTCTCAATAGCTAAATGGGTTAATGTAATTCATAGGAGAAAAGAAAAGGAAGCTGTGTTTTGGGATTTAGTCCAAACAGCATTCTTCCATCCAATTTTTCCATTTTAAAAAAATATGGTATTTTAAATCTACAATTAGAAATATATATATACACCATTTACATAGTTGTGAAAAAAATCAGCAAGCCTTAAACTATCAACCATAACTCTGATAACTTGTTGAGAAATCCCCGGAGACAAACTATAGACAGGTTGTTGAAATATTTCTGCCCCTTGCTACCAGAGGGGGTTAACCACTGTCCCCACACAGAGCTGCCAGGAGTGGAAGCTAAGAAGACCCCTTTAATGCCTTTGGAACTCTGCGTGGTCACCACTTATATCCCTGGTCCATGGGCCAACACTCCGCTTCTTTGTTTACCAGTGTGTATAGCATATTGTTTGCGAGCTCTTAGGGCCTTTCCCCGACATCTCAGCCTGAGCTTTTGTTTATAGTGAACACTTACAAAGTACAATCTGTGAAAGGGAAACTAGGCAGCTTCTCAAAACAAAGTCAGACTGCAATAGTTTATGTTCAAAACAGAGCTTTCTGATCTTTCTGTATTAATTGACTTTTTAAAAGGAATTTGTAAATGGCACCTCTATAAGGGTTTTGCTTTGCAAAGGGAGCCAACACAGTTCCTCAACATCCCCTAACACCCACCCAGTCACTTTCCCAGGGACTCACTTGCGTGGGTGAGGTGCTACCAAGTAGTGTTGGCTCCTCTGACAACAAACCTTATTGGTTTTTTGTTTGTTTTTTGAGACAGAATCTTACTTTGTCACCCACAGTGGAGTGCTGTAGCGCCATAGCTCACAGCAACCTGAAACTCTCGGGCACAAGCAATTGTCTTGCCTCAGCCTCCCAAGTATCTGGGACTACACGTACCCACCACAATGCCTGGCTAACCTTTATTGTTAAAAAATGATTCTCAGAGAGGATCAATGAACGATTTCCTTTCTTCCTTAATGAAATGGGTTTGCTTCAAATTCTTAGAAAATTTAAGTTAGAATCATGAATTCTCACAGACTTTATATCTCATGTTTTGTACACATATTTACTGGCATTTAAAATAATCAACACCTCCTTTGTCTGTCTAAAAACAATTCTTTTCACACTTCTACTTGATTAAGAATTTATTTCAATTCTTCTATACTTTCCATGTGGAGTTTTGACATTGAGCTGCAGCATTTAAGATGACATTTCTTGTGTGCTCTCACTGGGTAGTCACCTTCACAGGAAGTCAGAGAACTGGCAAGTCAGACAAACACCCCCTCTCCACCACCCCCTGCTTCCCAGGTCCCGAATTCTGACACAATCCTCAGCTGCCACAGAACAGGGGCTACCAGTTCCAGGGGGATGGTAGCCCCACTGCCCCATCTTAGGTTGGAATGTGCACTCAACCCCCCATCTACTAGCAGATGAGAAAGGAAGAATCTAAGGCAGGAATGGCTCCATACAACCCACATCATTTACCTTTGTTTTCAGTGTTTAAAATAATCACACAATACGTCATGCACACACACACTAGGCAATGTTTGCTGTGTTGCCAGACACACAGAGCTTTGAGGTAGGTTTCACAATTTTAGAGCTGATGGCGCTTACTATCGTGTTTCATGGCTTATCATATCCTGGATATTTGCTAGTTGTTTTGCCCCCAATGAAATGACAGGACACTATAAATTAGTGTGGCACAGGGGGTGGGTGTGCAGTGTAGGAAGATGCCCCTTCTCCTTGTGGAAAATGGTGTTTTTTTGGTTTGTTTGTTTTTGCAGTTTTTGGCCGGGGCTGGGTTTGAACCCGCCACCTCCAGCATATGGGGCCAGCATCCTACTCCTTTGAGCCACAGGCACTGCCCGTGGAAAATGGTTTATACTAACAAGGAAACCAGAAGGCTGAGAAGCTTAGAGAACAGAGTCTGCATCTCCCTCAGTAGGATCCTGTCAGAGAAAGACACAAGAATGATTCTGCCCATGAATATTAGTGTGGGGGCTACTGTTACACTAAAGCCATGTTAGGTGTTACAATTTTAATTTCTAGACTGATTGTAAAATGTCATTTGATCTCCATCATAAAAGACAATAACTAGCTGATCATGATTATAAGCTAAGTTCTGGTCTCTACCACACTCTCCCAGTTACTGGCTCATGTTCTTCCAGAAGGGGACTGTGGCTCACTCCTTTTGTATCTGCATCCCCTACCCACCACCCCGCCTCCACCCCTGGCCCCATAGGATGCAGCACAACTCAGGTACAAATGGTCTCCATTTGTCCTCTGACTTTATGGTCCACCCTTCTCCACCCTTTCTTGCCCTTCTCTGTGCCTGCATCACAGTGAGCCTTGTCTTCAGCTCCTGATTGGATTATTTCCCAGGGAAGGCATCAGCAGAAGATTGAAGGGAGAGAGGAAGGAGAGATCTGGGCCCTTCCTGCTCAGCTTGGGTTTGGCAGAGGCCACATTGCCTGCTGAATCTACAATGGCCTGCCAGTGGCTTCCCTTGGGCTGCAGCTCTCACTCAGCCTCCCTGGAGGTTGCTCCCTGCCTTCCCCTCCAGACCTAGGGTATTAAGACTCCCTCTGTCCTCCCCATGGGAGCCTCATCTCTCTTGGTTAGTGTCCTTCCATCACGCCCCAGCTTTGTGAATACTCTCCACTGAACTCGGTTCACTCAGCCCTCGTGACAACTTATCTTTTGTGTGTCTTATGAAATGACCCTAACCAATGAGGATGCACATAAAGATTCATGAAAATGCATAAAATTTTCTTAAACATAATTCAAGAAAATACCTAGGTAACAATTCAGAAATAAAAGCTGTTGAGGTCTTAGTACTGGGCTTTAACAGTGGGTGTTGATGATCGGAACAGTATCCTGGAAACTAGTAACAAGTCCTTCTCACTCTTCCTTCAGTTTTCCAATCGCCCTGTGCATCTTTATTTTTGTGCCACATATAAACCACACGGAACACATAATGAGGTGCATGTGTACTAGATTGTGCTCCCTGGAAGCATAGTCTGAGATGGGGACTCTGTTTTGCTGAGGGAGAGTTCTTAGAGAAAACCACCTTCATGGGGTCGGGGAGGCAGCAGGGGAAGGGCAAAATTGAAGTCCAGTCTCGGTCTGAGCCCAAGTGCTGGGAAGCTTGAAGGGTTGTTCCACCTTGGTACAAGGAGGGGAGGTGACCTGTGGCTTCTCTGGACAAGCAGGTTCCCAAACGCCAAGGACAATGCTCTTGGTTAGGGGACACCTGTGAGTTGCCAGTGGCCAGCACTCACAGCACGTGGGGGGGGGGGGGAGGGCCTTGTACCAAGAGCTCCAGCCAGCAAGGGTGATCTGGGTGGGCACCGACAGCATCTACCACACAAAGTAGTTGCAAATTCAGGAGCCACCAAGTTCTCAATTGGTATCTCTTGCATGTGTGATGAAATTTCTTGATGCAATTTGCAAATAGTGTTTCCAAGGCCCACTAGGAAGCAGAGGCTGGGGTGAGCAAACAGAACTTTAGCCCCTGCCCTCACTTCTTTTTTTATTTATTTTACTTTTTGGATTTCCACGTAAGATTCTAACTGAACAAAGTGTTACCAGGTTTTTAAAAACTTGAAAACCACTGAGGTTTTATGGAACATAAGCATAAGGTTCTCATTTATTCCTTTCACCGAGAACCCCCAAAGCTTTAGGATGGTGAGCACGGAGCTGCCCTATGCTAAAAAACTTTGAAAAAATAAATGAAATTATATTAACCGCCTTCATCTTCACAACAGCCTTATAAGAAAGGACAAGGCAGGTATTTTCTGCCATACTTCCATTGGGGGGAAATGATTTCAGAGACGTGAGCAAGCTCACGCATGTCCCCTGTACTGATCTGAGCTAGGTGGCAGTGGCATAGTGAGAGTAAACGTCCCTGCGCCCAGGGCTGAGATATGCCCACACCCCTTCTCCTTATGTAAAGAGGTGCCCAGAAATAAATAAACAGCAGAAACAACTTAGAAAATCTTAGTGCTTCGTGCATTGGACAATTAACAAGTCTAAAGTTGGTAACTTGGTGTTAAATTAATGTAAAAGCCTCCCAGCAGACCTGAGGGCACTCTCACAGACCACTGTCACCCTCTTCACTGTGTCTGGAACACAGATATTCCAACCCCAATAGCGATGCTATGGCCCTCTGTATCAGATCTAAGGTCAGATGGGGTTCTTTCCTCCCATTTCCCTTTCTTCTGTCCCCAGAATGTTCCTAAACATTTAATATTCAGACTCTCCCCTCAGGATGTTCACTCTGTGCCCCAGTGGGAAGAGCTGAGCCAACCACCTATAGCCTTGGACTTGGCACAGTTTCCGTTTCGTCCAGGGAGTTGCCCTTCCTCTTCCTTATGCCACAGAGAAGAAGGACACCGACTCTTATGTCAGAGCCTGTCCCCAAGCTGAAAACAGGAAATTGATAAGCATAGGTCTCAGTTTGCGGAGGGGTCAGTCCAAGGACAGCAACCATGGTGAGCACACTAGCAAGTTTAAGACACTTTAAAGCCCTTGTGGAGGCCTCAGCCACCTGCCTCGTGGATAATCCAGAAGACAACAGAGTGGGAGGTGTTGCTCCTGGAGCAGATAGATGGATACCCACCTGATATGTGATTTCAGAGGTATCAGAAAACCCTGACAGCCTAAAACCTCACCAATTAGAGGTTCCTTTGGGGTTAATTGCCTTCCTTTTTAAAAACTGTTGTTTATTAAATGGGAGGAAGAAGTTAATAGGCAGTCACATGACACTAAATTAGCAAGAGTGCAGTCAAAAGTAGTTGATGCAAATGGAAAAATCAGGGCTTTTGTGTCTTGCTCAAGAAGAAAAAAGGAAAGATAAGAAAGAATGTTGCCACACTAGCAATCTCATGTGCTAATTCCACATGAAATCAGTGGTAGGGAAGACAGGAAAATCCTTGAAGCACAGGCTACTTTGAGGCCTTTCGCTGGTGTAAGAAAATACAATAAACACACAGACGGTCATGACAGGTATGACTATGACTTCATTCATCACATTGCTGTCTTTTTAGCAGCCCGCTGAGCCCTACCCAGTATAGGGGCATGCGGGAGATGAGAAGAGAGCCCATGGAGAAATAGGGGTTCAGTCGATGTGTCTCCCCAGTTCATCCAAGATGATCATGACTTCAAGTATTCTGTTAGAGAGAACCATATGTACACTGAATCTGATCAGTTCATGTGCTTTCATTTTTAGCTCAGTTCATGATAAACAGCCTGGGAAAGGCAATGCTTTTCAATCAGGAAAACTGTGTTTGGATATTATCTCTACTCATTATTAGTTGGATAACTCTGGGAAGCTCACTTAAACTGAGAAATAATTTTCTCATAAGAAAATGGGGTTAATTATAGCTGACAAATAGGTGGTGAGGAATAAAAAAAAATTAGATAATCTATCTAAGGCTGCTACTAAACTGCCTAGGACTTAACAGACTTTCAACAAATGATAGGTTTTACTGTTACATAGACATTCAGAACAGCTCATAGGCCTGAGACACCAGCTTTAGGAGAAAGTTCTATTGAGGGAGTTGTATATAGATGGATGCATAGGTAAGTCCCCTGCACTGTCTTGGAGAAGTTCGGCTGACAAGGCATCAGGACTTTGGCACAGTGAGAGGCCTTAGATATAACCTCATCTCATTTGGCAAAGCAGATTCTAATGTTCCAAAAGTTTAGGAGATCTGCCTCATCACACACTCAACAATGGCACAGTCTGGACTTGAACCTGATATTTTATTCTACTTCATTATGCTACATGTGCTACTATCCCAGGGATCGTCCTTGCAATATCCCATAGCAAACTTACTTCCAGTGTTGTAATAAGGTATACCAGGCTCAATTCTAGGGTCTAATAGCTGAAGATATTGGAAAAGCAACTGAACTTCATAGAATCTCAGCTTCATCATCCTCAAATTAAAATAATGACCTGGGCTTGGCGCCCATAGCACAGTGGTATGGTGCCAGCCACATACACCGAAGATGGCAGGTTTGAACCCGGCCTGAGCCAGCTAACCAACAATGACAACTGCAACAAAAAATAGCCAGGCATTGTGGTGGGCGCCTGTAGTCCCAGCTACTTGGGAGGCTGAAGCAAGAGAATCGCTTGAGCCCAAGAGTTTGAGGTTGCTGTGAGTTGTGACACCACAGAACTCTACTGAGGGCAACATAGTGACACTGTCTCAAAAAAATAAATAAAATAAAATAATGACCTGGATATGTTGCCTTGAGAATAAGATGAGATAGCATGTAATATAGTCAGGGTGGGCTCCAACATCATAGGCACTCAATGTTACTTGCTATTGTCATTAATTAAGTTGTGATCAGTCACTAAACTTCAGGTTGCTGCAGAGAGTTTAAGGAGCCAGGGAGCCTTGAGAAAGAAAACCCTTCAGGGGAGGGAAAGTGAAGGCCAATTAGCTTCATGTCTTTGGTAATTTTATCTGAGCCCAGGTCAATGTAATATCACATGGGAGGTGGGTCAAAGGCAGAGGTGAACAGAGAGCCCAAACTTTTGAGTACCTGGTAGCTATTTTATCAAGTTCTCTCTCAAGCAAATGGCCTTCTAACCATAGAAGACTCAAAGCCAGTTGGAATAGCATGGAAAATGACAGGCATCATGCAACTTTGGGATGAAAGGAGAATCCCTGTGATGGCCATGTCCTTGGCTAGGATAGTAATATCAGCAATGTCCCTAATAATCCTCTTATACTGATGGCAATCTAAACAAAAAGAGAGAAAGAGAAAGGAAGGAAAGGAAGAGGAAGAAAGCTAACCTTAAAAATTATTCACTATCATATGTGTGTTATTATAAGAGCTGACCCTTTGCCAGCCTTATAAAGTTAACAAAATTAAACAAAGCCACAATTACACAGAAACCAGATGTCTCTGCACCAATTACAGGTTTTATGTTGGAATTTCATCTACTGTTCTATTGACCAAGATTCATATTCACACATTTTTTGAATTATTATAATCTCAACATTAACTACCCAAAATGCAAAAAGAGTTCTCTTTGCATGTTTTTAAAGGGTGTTTTTTAAAGGAAGAAATGGAAGCAAGAAAAGTTATTTTTATTTTAAGAACTAAAACCAACTATGTAAAAATCTGAGTGTTAGATCTGGAAAAGGTAAGTGGGCTACCTTATAAAATTCGTTAATTCAACGTTTAGTCCTTGCAGTGAGAAAGAAGAGAGGACTAGTTAAGAGAAGGGGAAGTGTGTTCTGATAATAAGCTTTTTTCTAAGTGTAAAACCCACTCTGAAATCATCAGATGTCAAAAACAAAAAAGCAAATGTGGTGTATGCATACCATACTACTCAGCCATAAAAAGGGATGAATTAATGCCTTTTGCAACAATGTGGATGGAACTAAGTGAAGTATCTAAAAAATGGGGAAAAAAAAACACCACATATACTCATTATTAAATTTGGAACTAACTGATGAGCACACTTGTGCACAGAGGGAAGTAAAACTCAGTGGAAATTGGGGGGGGGGTGTGAAAACCTACCTAATGGGTACCATGAGCACTATTTTGGTGACGGACACACCTATAGCCATGAATCAAGCATTAAAAAACCAATGCATGTAACATTTGCTGCACCCCCTTAATATTTTGAAATTTAAAAACAACGCAAAAGCACTTTATAGACCTGGGCTTGATGAACTGTGTCGTTGGGTCTATTTTTCTGCTCGTAAGTACAAAGTGTATGTGTGTGTGGGTGTTTGTGCACGCACATGCAGGTGCGTGGAGAGAGAGAAAGCTGAGAACTACTGTATTCTGGGCTTTCATGTTGTTTTACTTCCCTATGCTGGAAAGAGACGTGTGTGTGCGCGCGCCCACGCTCACACGTGGGAATATGAGTGGGAGGTGAGGGGTGGCATGGAAAAGTATGGAAAGCAGAAAGACTAAAATTTCTGTCTTAGAGTTTAAAGCTTCCTGGTGATCCACTGCCTGCATATAATCATGCCCCAGCACGGGTAGGAGCAGCAGGCAGGCCAACTCCAACCTCACAAAGAGAAACTTCTCTCCATAAATCCTGATCAGACACATCTTACTGGATAATACACTTGTAAATAGTTACCTTCAGAGTGGACTTTGCTGTGAACTCAGCTCTGAAGCCGTCTTCTAATCTTTAGGTTACCAGATAGTTGGGCTTTAGAAAGGTGATAATTTTAGATTATCAGGGCTCTAAGGTTGATTTACATCAAATGATCCAGACAGACTTCTAAGAAATAGCCACTGTGATCCAAACCAGTGGTTCTTAAACTGGAGTCTCCAAGTACACAAGGGTCATTGAAGGTAGTAATGAAAGTCTGAGAAGTTTTTGAGATAGTGTTCTGAAATAACCTTATCTTAACTAGGTGTGGAGGCCCACACCTCAAATTCCGGCACTTTGGGAGGCCAACGCAGGAGAATCACTTGAGGCCAGGAGTTTAGACCAGCCTGGGCAACATAGAAAGACCCCGTCTCCACAAAAAAAAAAAAAAAAAAAATGGAAAAATTAGCCAGATATGGTGGTGTGTGCTGTGTGCCTATATTCCTGGCTCCTTGGGAGGATGAGGCAGGCAGCAAGAGGATTGAGTCCAGGAGTTTGAGATTGCAGTGAGCCATGATTGCACCACTACACTCTATCCCAGGCAACAGAGTGAGATTCTGTCTAAAACAAACAAAAACAAAATCTTCATTTGCCTACTCTAATGCTGCAAATTCTTACTAGATTCCCAGGTATTTTTGCTTTTAGCTAAAGTTATATTGATTCACTTTAGAAACATAGATAATTTGTGATTTACCACAAGATCCACTATGTGAAAAGTCCAAACATAGAGTGGCTCTGTACATGATAGAAGTACATGCTACTTCACCAAAATATTTGCAGTGTTTACTTGTTGGTGTTTTCTTATACCTTACACATTAACCTTTATTTTATATTGAGTCACAGTAAGTTTATAGTTATAATTCCACCAATTTCCTTGAGAATTGTGTCTTCAGTTAAGTTCTGATATAAATGTTTCAATAGATACTCAGCTGGGAGGTTGGCTAGTATTCTTTTTGTAAAATGAGACTTTTAATGAGGATAGTATCCAAAACCAAAATTATTCCATTTCTGCATGAGTAAATGGACATCCTATTTTTCTATTTTGATAGTTATTCTAAACAATAACATATTAGTTTACACAGAATTTCTCCTGTAGATTTCTACTACATAAAGTATATCCATAATTTGCAAAAAAAAAAAAAAAGAAAAGAAAAGAAAGGAAAAGAAAAGAACAAGAAGGATAAAGGGGACTGATAGAGCAGATGTTTTCCTTCCCTTCAGTTGATTTGAAGCTTCTCTCTCAATAATTGGATTCTGCGAGGAATGGTGGGGCTGGTACATGGGCAGCCCAGATGACTTCTTGCTGTCCTCTTTGTTTATTAGAATTGACATATCAGCAAGTTGAAAATTGTTCTGAGTAGTCAATTGGGCACGTTCTATGTTTGGGACAAGAATGACTGTTGTCCGAATACAAGTTCAAACAGCTGAATAGATTTACTGGAGGGCCTGACCTATCAAAAAGCTGAAGGCCTTAGTCTTTCCCAGGAGAAAAGATGCCAAATACGAAAAATCTTAATTACCCCTGTCTTCTCGGAGGAAAAACTCTAGTGATTTTTTTAAAAATATGTCGCTTAGAAAGCTCCATTTCTGGGAATCAATGTTTTCTGTTATTTAATAGTATCTATTATGCAGCTTGCTATGGTGTGTTTAGTAAAGGAAGTAAGGAGATGGTGGTTGTTAACTAATCTGAAAGTACAGTAAAACAAGGTATGTATATAAGGTCATGTTTACTTTATGTGGTAGTAAAGAATCCTTGTTCTTCTCTTGGGCTTCATAGTTTAATTCAACAGGATTATTGCCATATTACTTTTAAAAACATGGTGACTTATTTTGTAAACCCTTGAAATCAGACCCAGGCATAAGTACTAGTGCAAGGAGTTTATTTAAGAGGTTCTATTAGGGAGCAGGATGAGTGGGCTTGGAGGGCATAGGTAAGAGGGAAAGCTAACGCAAGCATCCATTATTGAGACTCTTACCATCAGCAATGAATTTTCAATTCTGCTGGGACTTCTGAGCAGTGTGCAGAATTCTTCCCTAAATGGCTCGACTGAAAGATGGAAGGCAGAGTGAATACTTGGATGCTATTTCTCCAAGAGCTATAGGGCCTTTAATTCCCTGGCACTTCTAAGCTGAACTTGTACAAGTGAAAGATATTCCCAGGGCTTTGGAGATGGCCTGGGCCAGAATGTGGAAAGACAACAAGGCAGGAGCCATGTTTTTTATTTTATTTTATAATAATAACACTTAATATAAGATCTCTGCTCTCAAAAACCTAAGTATTCCTTTAAGTAACTATAGGCACTATGCTGTATGGTACAGGGTATCCCAAAAGTCTCCCATAAAGTCACCATGCATAGGGAAAATGGAAAATTATAGTTAAATGTACCTTTATTTACAAACTACTCATTATAAAATTTTACAGAATATTTACAAAATATCCTCTGTGTGTTGGCCACCTCTTTGTAAAATGTTTTCATCTTACATAACTGAAATTTTGTGACCTCTGGCCAACCTCCCTCTCCAGCTGATAGCTCAACTGTAACCTCATGGCAGACCCAGGGCCAGAACTACCAAATTGAACTACTCCAAAATTCCAGACACTAAGAAACTGTGGGAGATAATAAACATTTTGTTGTTGTTGTTTTAAGCTGAGTTTGGGGGTAATTTATTTGTAGCAATAGATAACCAATAGAATGTCCATATAAAGTGGAATATTACATATTAATAGTAGTAAAATCATCAGATCTTTGGAGAATACTTGAGAACATGTAAACGTGATGGGTACACAATTCTCAGCAGGCACCGGAGCGGTGCGGTGCGTGTTGCACATCTATTGTTTCCTTCTCCTCAGCACGTGTCCTTCCTTTCCTCCTTCCATTAATAGAACTTCCCTCTCTAGCAAGGAAATGATCCCATATGTCTCAAGTAGTGCTGACTCCAACCCAGAGAGGTCAAAGAAATGAATTAGATTCAATTACAGTAACTTATTTTCTTGGCACAACATGAAAAGCAAGCTGTTAAAAACAATTTTTCCCCCCTTTGGAGTCATTTTTAATATTTAAATACAAAAAGTGAGCACTGTTTTGGTGGTGTTGTTTTTTTGTTTGGTGTTTTTTTGGTTTTTTACACACACAGGTCTAATAGGCAAGATGTGCCGAGGAAACGAGCTCCGGTTCTGTCCTCCACGGTCCCCATCCTGTGGCTAAAGCTGCAGCCAGGCTTCCTCCTCTCCAACATATACAGGAATTCATAGTGGCTGCTGCACATGACAGTTGTAATGTGTTTTGCCTGTTTGATATTGTGCACATGTCCCTCCCACACATTACCTTCTTTTTTATAAAAAAGAAAGAAAGAAAGAAAAGTTCATTCATGGTCAGGGATACATCCCTCCCACTGGCATCAGTTCCTACCCCACAATGGGATAATGAGATCTTCCCATTAGAAGCAATTTAGTGAAAGGGGTGGGGTGACCAGAGCTGGAATAACCATCTGCACGGCTGCACTCTGGTATCAGAGTGAGGACAGAAAATATAAGTCAGGATACCGTGGAGGGTACGGTTGCAATTTGACAATCTATCTATGAGACAATGTGGATAAAATTTCCCCACCTCCAGGTTTAGGTAGATCAGTGTGCCAAAGTTTAAAAAAAAATTCAAATAAACAGGGTGGCACTTGTGGCTCATTGAGTAGGGCGGGGGGGGGCATGTACCGAGGGTGGCGGGTTCAAACCCAGCCCCGGCCAAACTGCAACAGAAAATAGCTGGGTGTTGTGGCAGGTGCCTATAGTTCCAGCTACTCTGGAGGCTGAGGCAAGAGAATTGCCTAAGCCCAAGAGCCAGAGTTTGCTGTGAGCTGTGACACCATAGCACTCTACTGAGGGTGACAAAGTGAGACTTTATGTCTAAAATTAAAAAATAATAACAAAATAAGAAAACAAAAAAAAATAAAAATAAAAAGTTCAAATAAATAGCAGTTTAAATATTATTGAATTTTGAACTTCTCCCAGCAACATAGCAGTAACAATCTAGGTCTTCCCAGGAAGTGAAGGTAGAGCCCCTGGCATTCCTCCAGACAGACCTGTATCAGGCCCTAGAAGTATCTGCTGCTGCTGCAGTTGTTGCTGTTGCTCCATTTGCAACTGCTAAGTCTCAAAGACAACAGGAAGAACCACGATCATAAAGAAAGTGGTCCCAATTCATGAGGCTGCCCTGGAAAACCTGTACCTTTTTTTTGAGCCACAAAGAAGCAGTGATCAAAAGTGGCTCTGGCCATGGAACTGACCCTCTCTGGGAACATCTCGGTCAGGCCCATAGTCTCTCCAACAGGGTCTCATCTAGCTTGTGTCATCATCCTCTTCCAGCTCCTCTTCAGTCTTTTCCACATCACCTTTCAGGAGCAATTCATCAGGGGGATACCAGAATGTCTTCTTCAGTAGGTCTTTAGTCTCAGTGATTCAAAGAATAAATCCATGGACCACAGATTAGTGGTAAGACAGGATTTATTTTACAGAAAAGAATAAAAAGAAAGCACCAGCGCTTCTGGCAGAGGGAAAAACTCAGGTCAGAAAAAATCTCCCCTCTGAGTCTTTTGTCTAGGTGGATGTGTGTGTGTGTGTGTGTGTGTCCTAACAAATGAATAGATACAATCTCTTCCATTCCCAGTAAGTTTCCTAGGAAACTTACATGAAATTGACCAGGCCTGGGAAATAGGGGGTTCCCCTTGAGCAGAAAGTGCAAGGGGAGGGAGACAGAGGCCAAGGCTGAGACACCACAGAGCTCCCTGAGCTGGCAACCTGGAGGTGTCCCCCCCTAGCAGTTGTCTGGCCCCTCCAGCCATTGGAGCCTCCTGTGACCCCCTCACCTGTTGGTTCCTCGGCCAGGTGCTGCCACACCAACATCCGTAGGACAGAGACAGCAGGTCCGCCCCTCAGCTTTAGCTGAGCTCCCTGGGGTGTCACCCACCCTGTATCAATTCTCCCTCTCTGAGTAGAAACTCTAACTGCTTTAGGGAAAAAGGAGGAAGACTTGATCTAACTGCTTCCTGCTGAATCAGGCAATGAGAGACAGGGGCACTTAGGGTTTCTCTAGAGGAAAGGCAATCCAGGGGTCCTGGATCAGGTCTTGGACTGGAACCATCTTTACTGTGTGTAGCTTGATGACATCATTTCTGGAAGACACAAATCTGATTAGCTCATTAAAAAATAAGAGTAAAACAATGAGAGAAGGGGGTTAATTACAGTGTCAGTGGTGTCAGATTATAAATAGCAAAGTCAGTGATATTAAAATAAAACTATATTAACACTTTTCTTACTATCTTCTTAATAATAATGTCAAATTTTCTTTAGGCTCACAAGTATAGGTGGACTGTGGTTGATTCTCTTCATGATCCATTTCTGTGGGAGGTGGTGGGTTCCAGAATTTTACTCATGAATGAAGTACTCAGGAATCTATTCCCATACCTTTAACAGCTATAGAAGGAGACAAGATAACAGAAAAGGGACCCTCCTAATTTGGGATAAGGGAAGATGAATTGGAGGGAAGTGTTTTGATCATAACTAGATCTCCAGGAAAGAAAAGCTCTATTAGTATTGAATGGGAAATGTAGTTGGGAGGTTTTTAAGGATTTATTGAAATTTAGCTAAAGAAGTAATATGTTCTACTAATTCTGTAGTTTCTTGATGTAATAATAAATCATTAGTTTAAAAGGGCTTTTCATATAGTAACTCCAATAGGCTATAACCAAGTCTCTGAGGTAAATTTCTTATTCTAAGAACAATAGAAACTAATTTAGTCCAAGGGAGATGAGTCTCTTGAGTTAGCTTTCATAACTGTCCTCTGAACTTATCATTCATTCATACCTTCATTTATCATGATCATTCATCATACCTTCCCAAAGGATTGGGGCTTCAAGAACATTGTAGATGATATTTAATGCCCAAGGCTTTAGAAATTCCCTGGGTAACAGCCGCTTTGAAGGCAGACCCATTACCACTTCGCAAACTCCGAGAGAGTCAAAACCTAGGAATACTCTCGTATACTAAAGCCTTTACAACTTCCTGGGCCTTTTCTGTCCTGCAAGGGAATGCTTCAACCCAATTAGTAAAAGTATCCCCAAATACCAGCAAATATTACATACCACCATGTACCTTAGGGAGGTGAGTAAAATCTATTTACCAATCTTCACCTGGATATTTACATTGTTTTTGTATATCTGAGGGTGCTAGCTGATGATTTGAAGGATTGTTTCTCTGACATACCTTACAAATCCTTGTTAAAATTTTATGGTTTTAAATAAGTTCTTTCCATTAAAGAGAGCTTTAGCCATTTGATAGGTACTTTCAGTGCCAAAATGAAAAGACTGATACAAAGTTTTAAGTATTTTCCATTGACTTGCAGCAGGTAATAGTAAAAGTCCACTTCTATTTTGCAGCCAGCCTGATGGAAGTAGTGCATAGTCTCTGGATAAAGCCAATTACTTTCCTTTTTGTATATATTGAGGTGCATGATTCTCAAGTGATCCCTCCCAAATAAGGGGTGCCACAAGGGGGAGTATTCCTTTCTGAGCTGCCATTTTAGCCTCTTTATCAGAAATTTGGTTACCTTCAGAAATCTCATCTAAGGTTTTTTGGCATCCCTTACAATGAATAACGGCTAACTTCTTGTGGAGCATGAACAGCTTATAGCAACCTGTCTATTTCATGAGAAATTTTATGGGGCAGCCACTGGAAGTTAAGTATTGTCTTTCCTTCCAAATGGCAGCATGGGCATGTTAAATGAGGAAAGCATATTTTGAGTCAGTGTATGTATTGACTCATTGGTCTCTCCCAATCTCTAAAGCATGGGTTAAAGCTATTAGCTCAGCTAATTGTGCACTGGTTCCTGAAGGGAGAAACCCACTCTCAATTACAGCATATTGAGCAACTGCAGCCTAACCTGCTTTGTGAGTTGCTTGTTCTACAAAAGAACTTCCATCTGTGTATAAAACCATGTCTGGATTGGGTAGAAGAGTTTCTTGTAAGTTTTCTCTAGCTGCATAGGTCTGTGCTATAATTTGCTGGCAATCATCCCCTATTTCCTTATTGGATTCAAAGAGGAAAGTGGCAGGATTCAAAGCGGCACAGGTGTGTAGAACCGGTCTTGCTAGTAATAAGGCTTGATATTTAAGAAGGCAGTTATCTGATAGCCAAAGATTGCCTTTTGAATTTAAAGGTTCAGTAAAATTATGAAAAGTGTAAATAATTAGGTCTCTTTACAAAATTAGCTTAGTTGTTTCTGGGGTTAAGAGGGCCACAGCTGCTACCCGTAAACAGTGTGGCCATCCCTTGGCCACAGTGTCAATTTCTTTACTAAGATGAGCTACAGGTTGTAAAGCTGGACTCTGTGTTGAGTCAAAACTCCTAGAGCAATTTCAGTACTCTCTGTAATATACAGATTAAATTGTTGTCCAGTAGGAAGACTCAAAGGGGCCTGTAAAAGAGCATTTGTAATTAAAGAATAGTGTGGTCTAGCTATTTCACTATATCCAAGAATCCAGAGTCTGCAAAAGCCCGTGATTCCTAAGAAGCCTCAAAGCTGTCTGAGAGTCTGAGGTTTGGGTGAGCCAATATTAGGTCTATTCTTTCTTTGCCCAAAGCTCTCTTACACTGTGAAAGTTGGAGACCCAAATAGTGCAATTCAGACACACATAACTGGGCTTTAGCCTTGGAAACTTTGGGCCCACAATCAGCTAGAAAGTTTAATAGAGCCTAGGTAGCTTTGTGGTATTCCTCTGCATCTGGTGCCCCCAAAAGAATGTCATGACATTGAGGTATATGAGAAACAACTCAAGTCTTGGGCTAAGTCTTGTCCAAACAAGTGAGGGCTGTCCTTAAATCCCTGCAGTAACACAGTCTATGTGAGCTGGGTGTTGGAGTTAGAGGGGTTTTCAAAAGCAAAAACATATTGGGAATTCTCACAAAGAGAAATGCACAGAAAAAGGCATCCTTTAAGTCTTGAACTATGAAACAGGCAGCTTTTTCAGGGATAAGAGATAATAAAGTATACAGATTGGGAACTATAGGATGGAGAGGAATGACTGCTTCATTTATAATCCAGAGGTCTTATGCTAGTCTCCAAGTCCTGTTTAGCTTTGGCACTCCTAGATTAGGAGTATTACAAGGACTGTTGCAAGGTTAATTAATTCTGTCACTTTAGGTTTTATATTATGGATATTAGCCCATGCTTAGGTTCTCCTTTTAGAGGTATTATTTTTGATTGGGCTAGATGGTGGGATTTTTTAACTTAATTTGGACCAGTTGAGCATATCTTGCTCTTCCCACCTGTCCCTTGGTAGCACAAACTTCTGGGTTAATTTCTGTCTCTTATCAGAAAGCATAATATAGGTTCTTATCCCATATTTATATAAAGATTGTTCCCACTTTGGTTAGTATGTCCTTCTCAAAAGGGGAGCAGGACTTTCAGGCATGATTAGGAAGGTGTGAGAGAACAGACAGTCACCCAATTGCAGCTTAAAGGCTGCAAGAAGAATTTAGAAACCAGCTTTCCAGACATCCCTTGTATAGATACAGATTTGGGGGATAGAAGACCAGAGTTAGAGAGGAGTACAGAAAAGGTTGCTCCAGTGTCCAAAAGAAATTCTTTCCCCTGGCCCTCCACTGTGAGGCAGACCCAGGGCTCTTGAGGGGTGATGACACAAGCTGGAGCCATGAGAAACGACCCCAGGAACCTCCAGTCCAGTTTGAAGGCTGATGAGGTCACTGTCCTAGGAGACCTTTGCCTCTGGGGACAGGCTGCCCTCCAGTGGTCACCCTTGCATTCTGGACAGGAGCCTGGTGGCTTGCCTGACAGGCAGTACTGCCAGGGGCAATCTCTCTTGAAGTGACCAGTCTGACCACATTGGGAGCACTGGTTCTTAGCTCCACTGGCTTCCCTCTGCCCCTGAATCGTGCTCATTTGGCTCAGTGCCATTACTGGAGCTGCCATTCTTTTTTTATCCCTTCTTTCTTTTTTCTCCTCTTCCTCTGGATCTCAATTATAAAAGATGACTGTGGCTATTTTAAGAAGATTCTCTAGGTTATGAGTTTTCTTCTAATATCTGGGGCAGTTTGAATGATAAATTTATCTTTTCAAATAATTTGGCCTTTTAAGGAATCAGGAGCCAACTGAGTGTGTTTTTTCAATCACCTCTCTAAGCCACTTAAGAAAAGCTGAAGGACTCTCATTTTGCTCCTGGTAAATAGTAGACAACATAGAATAATTCATAGGTTTTTTTCTTAGATCAATGTAAACCTTCCAGGATACATGTTAGAAAATGTTTATACCACCAGTCACCTTGTTTCCCAGGGTTCCATTCAGGATCCTCAAAGGGAACTGCCTGTCTTTCCATGGAGTATCTGTCCCTTTCCTCAGAGGACATACTGCCATCAGTATTAGACATGAACCACAAACCACCCCCTTTCCAACCTCATCTAAGGCTTCACTTTTCTCATTCAAAGTTTGATCTAGTAGTAGCATTACATCTCTCCAAGAGAGGTCAAACTTTGTCCTAACCCTTGGAGAACATCTGTGTACTTATCTGGGTCATCAGAAAATTTTCCTAAATCAACCTTAATTTGTTTTAAATCTGTCAGAGAAAACAAAGTGAACACTCACACATTTCCCCTTTCACCACCTACAGTCTCAACCAAGGAACACAAAGGATACAGTTGTTTTCTGGGGGAACAGAAGAAACTCTGGGAATAGACTCCTTCTTGGGGCTTTCTAAAGGCTGGAGAAAAGTGAGGGAAATTTAGATAGTGGATTTGAACTAGGTGGTGACAGCATCTCTCTCAGGAATCCCTGGTCATTTGGGGAAGTTATTATAGCCAGGAGAGCTGAATCTATCTGACAGGTTTTACATAGTTGGGGGTTGTCCCTGAAAAAAAAAAAAAAGAAAGAAAGAAAGAAAGAAAGAAAGAAAGAAAGAAAGAAAGAAACCAACCTTGCTGATAGATAATTTAGACCATTTCTTCTCTTGATCACCATAATTTTAGAATATCTTCTGTTGGTTATTGTTTACCTTTAGAGTCAATACTAGGGCCAGGCCTGGGTGCAGAAGAAAACCATACATTCTTTTTTCAGTGTCTGGGAATCAAACATGTCCCAATGCTTCAGAATATAGCCCAGGGGGGTTTTCTCTTGGCAAGAGAATATGTTAACCACCTGTGGGAAAAAATAAATGTCCAGAGCTTTAATCAATCCTACCCTCCATGTTCCTGGGTTCTCAAAGTGTCCTCTGACCAACCCAAGAAGACTTCCAAACAAACAAAAGGAAGCATTCTTCCAATGCTTGGGGAAGAATTTCTGAGAAGTGTGGCCTCCCTAGCCACACTTGTCTAGATTTAGCCACAATTACCAGTGTAGCTTTGTACCGTGGGTTCTTCTGTGCTTATTACTTGCCAGCAGCACAGCCTGAGAAATTAGCTATCTGGGAGCCTGGTCCCACCTGATGCAGATGCACGTTCTGCCCTTTTACTGCACCTGTTAATTAAAGTGGGAATTAATCCCCCCCAGGATGGTGCAAAAGAAGGCAGAGAGGAAAGGCTACTGATTCTAACATTCGAATTTTTCATATTGGGGATTCTGGAAATACTTTAGATATTTGAAGTAGTAGGAAGTAGTCTGAATATATGATATAAAGTTGCAGATACTCTGCCTTGGCGCTCGTAGCTCAGTGAGTAGGACGCCGGCCACGTAAACCGAAGCTGGTAGGTTTGAACCTGGCCTGGGCCTGCTAAAACACAATGACAACTACAACCAAAAAATAGCCAGGCATTGTGGCAGGCATCTGTAGTCCTCAAAGGAGTAAGGCGTTGGCCCCATATGCTGAAGGTGGAGGGTTCAAACCCAGCCCCAGCCAGAAACTGCAAAAAAAAAAAAAAAAGAAGAAGAAGTAAGCTTAATTTTTAAAAGACGGTACGTTGGCACTTCTCCTTCTATACAGCAGTGATGGGTATTGCCTCCAGCTGCAAAGACTGACCAACAACTAGCCCAGGTCATAGGTGGATATAAGATCAAGGGAGCAGAAGAAGTAGATTGGACCCTGGGCTGATACCACCCCATATCCTCTTCACCCAAGTTCCTTTAAGGGTATCTCTGGGACTGGGCGAGTCCCTTGAGGTCCTTTTCAGGTAGTAGCCTCCAGGATTTTAGCCAGAGACTCTCAAAAAATAACAAAGCGACAGCAGGTTTTGAGGGCAGAGGATAGAGCTGTGCCAGGGGCAGAACAAACCCTAACCCCACCATCTCTTGCACCACTCATCTTGGACCCAGCCCTGAACTCCCAAACTCCTCCATGACCAGCAACACCCTGCTGCAGTCTCTGTATCGTATATTCATTCATCAGTGCCTCCAGTGGCCCTGATTAATGTGGGGACCCAGAAAAGACTGAGCCCAGTGCCCCAGCCTAACCGTATGAAGTGGAAGAAGACTGTGCTGAACACATACACTTCCTTCCAGGAACAGTCAGGGATGGGGGAGCCCAGGGAACGTTGCCAAAATTCATCCTTACACTTGAGTCCATTTTTAAAGCACAGAGTGGTCACTAGAAGGGCATTCTGAAGGATGAGTGAGTTAGCCAGGTAAATAAGGCAGGAGACAAGACCTCACTCCACCCATATCACTGCTATAGCTTATTTCATAGTGTCCTCTGTGATCACCCTCGTTGCCACAAGTGACAGAATTTAATTCTTTTATGTAGGCAAATAGTATTCCATTATGTATAAAGACCACATTTTCTTTATCCATTCATATGGTGATAAACACTTAGTTTGATTCTATAATCTTAGCTGTTGTGAATAGCACTACAGTAAACGTGGTGGTATAGCTATCTCTTCAATATACTAATCTCCTTTCCTTTGGATATATACCAAGTAGCAGGATTGCTGGATCATATGGTATCTCCATTTGTGATTTGGGAGGAAACCACCATCCTATTCTTCATAATGGCCGAATTAGTTTACATTCCCCCAAACAGTGTACAAGTGTTCCCTTTTCACTGCATCCTTACCAGCATTTGTTGTTGTTTTATTGATAATAGCCATGCTAATGGGGTGAGATGATATCTCATTGTGATTTTAATTTGCATTTCCCTGATGATTATGTTGAACATATTTTTCATGTATTTGTCAACAATCTGTATAGTGAAAAAAAGACCATTTGTGTGGTTTTCTTTTGAGGAGTGCCTATTGAGATTATGTGCCCATGTTTAACTTAAATTATTATTATTATTTGCCATTGAGTTGTTGGAATTTCTTGTATATTCTGGATATAATCCCTTATGGGATGAACAGTTGGCAAACATTTCTCCCCTTCTATAGGTTGTCTTTTTGATGCATTGGTTGTTTTCTTTGCTATGCAGCAGAAACTAAAAATGTAGTTCATAATTACTTTTTTTATATTGTATATGCCTTAACAAATTATTATATCTATAATTTTTAAAAGTTTTGTTTCTTAACTTTCACTAAAGATATAAGTGATTAGCACACCACTGTTACAGTATTAGAGTATTCTGAATGTAACTGTGTACTTTTACCAGTGAGTCATATACTTCCGTATGTTTTCATATTACTAATTAGCATCCTTTTCTTCCAACACTTCTCCTAAGCATTTCTTGTAAGTCAAGACAAGTCGTGATGGACTCTCACACCTATTGTTTGTCTGGGAAAGTCTTTATCTCTTTTTCATTTCTGAAGAATGGCTTTTCCAGGTACAGTATCTTTTGACAGTTTGTTTCTCATCTAAACTTCCTTCTAGTACATCCTCAACATCTTCTCCAGAAATGGTACATAAAAAAAAAAACTTTTCTGGGGCAGCGCCTGTGGCTCAGTGAGTAGGGTGCCAGACCCATATACTGAGGGTGGCGGGTTTGAACCTGGCCCCGGCCAAACTGCAACAAAAAATATCCTGGCATTGTGGCAGACACCTGTAGTCCCAGCTGCATGGTTGTTCCCTCAGGCATTGTTCGCAGAATCCACAAAGCTGTTTCTCTGTAAGTTTGATTTTCTACAGTGACACTTGCTACTGCAATTGGATTGAACAACACATTCCATGGAACTCTTAAATTTCACTTTCCCCAGACAACAGTCTACAAAGCTCTCAAGCAGCCTCTCAAACTCCCACATGCATGTGAGTCACCTGAGGAGCTTAAAATGCAAACCATGATTCAGTATGTCAGTCTGCATTTCCAACCCGTATTGCTGGTCCACAAAGCATGCTGAGTAGCACAGCTGAAAGCAGCACTTCTCAAATTTGCGGAACTTTATGATCAATGGGTCCTGGTCTCAGGACTTGTGAGACCTCCCCTGGATGATGGTGACAGACAACCAAGGCTGAGAACCACAGCTCTACTTCTTTTTTTTTTTTTTTTGAGATAGAGTCTTACTTTGTCACCTTGGGTAGAGTGCCATGGCATCATAGCTCACAACAACATCGAACTCCTGGGCTTAAGTGATCATTTTGCCTCAGCCTCCCGAGTAGCTGGGACTACGGGCTCCTGCCACAACACCTGGCTATATTTTTTTTAGAGACAGGATCTTGCTCTGAGCTCAGGCAATCCACCCACCTCAGCCTCCCAGAGTACTGGGATTACAGTCATGAGCCTCTGAGCCCAGCACAGCCCCGTCACTCATCCATCATAGAGCCATCGTCTGTTAAACAAGAGGGACTTTACATACTGTCTTGTCCTGCCCTGTATTTTATTTTGTAGGTAAACTTAGGTCCAGAGTAACAAATTTAGTTAAGGTCGTACTGATGTTTGCTCATAATTATTTCCACTAAGACATAAATAACTGGGGTATTCTAGTCTCATCTGTGTGTTTCAGTCACATCCTCTAATGAGATTCTTGTAGCTGGTCCTACTTCTCAGTTGAGGTTAGTCCATGGTAACTCATTTTTCCTGTGGGATAGGATGGAGAAAGTGTAAGTCCCTTTCAAAAACAGGAGAGAGACAGTAAAGAGAAGGTAAAGTGACAGAAAATAACACAGTATGTCCTCTCTTGTTATCCCCATCTTGAGAAAGGGGCACATGGCTTTGCCCATGGACCTTGCTCTCTCATCCAGAACACAGCCCCACTGACCTAGAGTACTCCATAGACCTCAAATCTATCATGCTATCTGCTGCTTAGATTCAGTTTCACCAGGGACTGGGAGAAATAACGTATGTGGTGTTACTGAAGGCTACGTGATAGGACTACCCAATTAGAAGTCCATTGTGAAACTTGAGAACAAACAAAGATCTGAAAAGCAGTGCAACATGCCCAGCAGTATTGGTTACACTGACCCCAGGTTCTGGACCCCATCCCTTCTATGCAAGCTAAGTTCACAGGTGAAATTCTCCTCTGAGTGTCTTGCAGGAAGCAGAGAGCAAGCTCTGCCCTCCAAGCTCTGTATCTCTGCCCTTAAAACTAAGGTCTCAAAAGGGAACCATATAACATTTCACTAATATCTCTCATCATAAGCAAGCAAAGATCCCTCCTATGACACCTCCCCCCCATTCATCTCCATCTGCTTCGATAGGGAGCAGACGTCTTGCCCCCCTAAGGTTCACTGAAAAATTACTGACATGAGGCAGACTGATTAATAGGAGGAAGAAGATATAATTTTTATCTTAACATATATACACAGGAACTCTCAGTGTGAAGATTCAACTCCTCAGTGAGGTACAGGGGTTTTGAAATAATTGGGGATTGAGAGCAGAAAAACAGGTTTGGGAAGAGAGAAAACTTATTCACTTTCAAATGCGTTTTCAATGTTTACATTTTTGCTAGAACTGGCTGCAAGATCTTCAGGTAGCCATGAAATAAGGCCTTACTAATATATGTATCATAAGCATTCAGTTTTATATTAACACGAGAATAGAAAAAGTTAACAGATTTCGAGTAGCAGCAAAGAAAATAGATAGCTTAAGAAACTTGACATTTTAACTTTGTAGTAGCAGGTCAACCATTTGAGCTCTGTATTTTCATTGATGAAATTTGCTCATCAGTTCAAACATGTCCATAACCAGCTGAGTCCTGGAAAACCTGGCACACCTCTGAACCCTTTTACTGGCACAAATACTTTCAAGTAAAGAGGCCATAAACCAACTGATGTGCCAAAGGGAATATTTCTTCTTGTCCTTCTTCCTTTTTAGAGGATTTATCTCCTATTTTTATTTAAACGAAGGAATCAATCTATAGTTGGGGTTTTGTGTAGTGGACCGCAGTGTGCTGGTTTGGGGTGGGATCACACAGTTTCACCACTGTGTCATTCCTGTCCTCTTGTGGGTCCTGATTTCTCTCTCTGGGACTCTATCACCTCCAAGAGGGCACAAAATTAAAAAATATTGGCTTTTATATGTGTTTCTGGACAAAGTCTGCTTTTAATTAATTTTTCGGTATCTGATCTGGGCAATACAACAGCCACTTGCCACCAGGATGTTGAGCATTTGAAATGTAGCATTGCAACTGCAGAATTAAATTTGAAATTTGTTATAAGTTAATTAATTTAAATTTCAGTAGCCACATATGGCCAGTAGCAAATGTATTACATAGCCCAAATCTAGACCAGGAGGTATTCATTGCCTTATGGAAGAGATATTATATTTTAAAAAATCAGTCTCTTTTTGCTTTTTGTGAAAGGAATGAGAGCAATAAAGAAGCCATGTTCAGAAAAAAGATACTGTCAGATACTATACAAGACGCCCCTGCCTCTCCCGGCAAGAACCTCAGCCTTAGAATATTCCATCATCTCTGAAAGTTCTATTAGACAATTCTGTCCTATGTTAAATGGTAGTAAATGTGTGCGGTAAACAGTATAAGAATATTACTTACTAAAATGAAATGTTATTCAGCTAACAGAACCAACAATATTATCCTGAAGAATGCCCCAGTGTAAGAACTAGACCCAGTAACTGAGACTAGCAAATGACAAGAACTAGCTGGTAGAGTCAAAAGAAAGGCATAAGAATTCAGTGTTACAGGTGGTGAGAAAGAGTGCACAACAATTTCCCTGCTGTTGAGAAGTCAGGTGAGATTGAAAAGCATGCTTTGGACACAGGGATTAGGAAGTGATGTTGGTGATTTGGGGAAGAGAACTTCTGCTGGATTGCCGGGGAATAAACCACATTTTTATTGTGACTGGGAAAGGGAAATGTGACTGGGAAAGAAATGTGACTGGGAAAGGGAAAAAGAAGAGAGAAAGTATAGACAAATCTGCAAATGGTTATAAAATATGGGAGAAATTGTAAAGTTGGAGGGTAATGCTGTCCAGTGTAATGTTTTTGATGAGAAAATCTGACTATGTTACAAATGAATATGAAAACCCTTCTAAGAAGAATGAAGTGAATCTTGCAGATTGGTGTTTCACAGTAAGAATTGGGGGGGGACTTGAAAATTTAAAACTATCACATTTTGGGTGGCACCTGTGGCTCAAGGAGTAGGGAGCCTGACCCATATACCAGAGGTGGTGGGTTCAAACCTGGCCCTGGCCAAAAACTGCAAAAAAAAAAAAAAAAAACCTATCACATTTTTAGGAGTGTTGGAGACCTTTAGAATCAAAGAGCTAGATAAACTAAAATTCCAGGGAATTGTAGTTTTGAGACAAGCTAAAAATGGTCAGCCATCCCCCCCCCCCACACACACACACACAAACACACACACACACACATATGGAGGAATTTATCATTTCTGACAAGAGAGTCAATTTTGGCCCAGGTCAAGAAGCTCTGCCAGTGAAATGGAAGGCGTAGAGTAACAAGTTGAAAACTTGACATGCCTCACATATGTAGCCTGTTCTCACTAAGTGACATTTGCTAAGTTTAGAGTCACGTGAAAGGCTAGGGAGCTAAGCAGAAAGAGTCTAAAGGGTAGAGTGAATGACCTCATTCAGGGAACAAAACCTGGACTCAGGGAAGACCAGCCTTAAGCATGTGGCCAACCTCTCCCTGGGGGCAATTGATGGGCACTGCAGGGAGCTCTAGCACCTCCAGAGGATAAGCCTATGTCTTCTTCAGTCTTAGAGGTGAAGACGGGGTCAAGCGCAGCTTTCCAAGAAAGGGCACTCCTGAGAAAGTAAGGTAAATTAAAGGCAGCCCAGAGCCCAACTTCAATTTTCATCAAACCCGATACCCTCTCATTATATGGCCACAGGAGTCAGGAAGTCCGCTCTGGTGGAAGATCCCATCGTTGTCTTTGCTCTTAGCTCTGTACTGTGATTGCCCGTTTTGTGTGTCTTTCTTTCCTACTGTCCAACGAATGCCTTGATGCCATTTTGTCTTTACAGCTCCAACACTTACAACAGGGAACAACATCTGATAATCCTCCAATAAATGATGCTGAAATGATATGAAATGAAATGATTTAAGCTCAATAAAATATTGTTCTTGTCTCTTTCACACTGTCTCAAAAGCTAGACTCCAAAAGTACATCCTTTTATTAATAACACTTTATTAATTAGTATATTTTTAAGTACGAGGAAAATATGTTCCGAGGACCTTCTCTCAGGGGGAGGGGCACGGGGCGAGGGGGGCCAGAGGCTGCCCGGAGGCCGCTTCTGGACAGCAGAGGAGGAGCTCGGGCGGAAGGAGTCACGGCAGCACAAGCATTTAGAAAGTTTCTTCCGTTCTTTGACCAAGTATTGGTTGAAAGGCGTGCAGCTGAAACTGAGCAAAGCAGGCATTACGCTTCCAGAAAAATCCATAGGAAAAGTATTGCAAGAGATAGTAATGGTGGTTGGATCCGGCTCTGTAAAGGGTGGAGCGATCCAACCAGTTAGTGTGAAAGTTGGAGATAAAGTTCTTCTCCGAGAATATGGGGGCAGCTCCAGACGACAAAAATTATTTCTTATTTAGAAATGGCGACATTCTTGGAAAGCACATAGACTGAAATCAATCACTATTAAAATAGCATCCACATGAAGCTGCCCATTCCACCGAAGTTCTGAAATCTTTCATCATGAAAATAATTTCCATGTCTGTCCTTTATAATAAACTAATGATATCGAAACTACTGGGGGGAGAAAAAAGTTTAAGAAAATCTTTTCAGAGGCTTTCTTCCGGAAATTTTCTCAGAGCACACTTTCCTCCAGTAATGCGCCCACCAGCCTTACGTTGGAGATGAGGAATCCGTCCTGATCCAATAGCTCCACCTGGTGGCAGAATCCGGGAGTTGTTTAATTACCTTGAAATCAGCAGGGGATTAGTGTTTTACAAACTACCTTTGCTGTCTTCTAGGAGATGGTGACATAAGCAGCTTTGAAGAAGAATCTGTGATTGGTTGGACCTGAACATCTCCTCATCGGCAAAGAGTGACAACATTTTTGCTTGCAAGGAAAAAGGGAGAAGCCCCATATCGTGACGTAGGAGCAGGATTTTGGTAGCATAGGAGGTCGGACAATAGGGTTCACAACCTCATCCTAGAAATAGTGCTTTGCAGGGTGGAGTGGGCACTGCTGTCAATGCATAGCTTCCCAAGGAGAGTACTTGGAAAGTGACCATATTCCGCAATGAGGTATGTAGCACTTTTTCTAGGACGACCTCTTGAACTTGTCAGACCTCATATGAGTGGACCTGAGTGGAAAAGAGGGTAAGCAGTTTTGAGACACACACTTAAGCATCCTCTCAACTGCCCCTCCTTTCTTCCTCATTTTTCTTGTTTGTTTATAGAGATGAGGTCTCATTCTGTCACAGAGGCTACAGTGCAGTGATGACAATCATAGCTCACTGCAGCCTTGAACTACTAGGCTCAACTGAGCCTCCTGCTTTCTGGGATTATAGGCATGAGCCACCACACCTGGGTGCTCTCTGTTCTTGTTTAATGCCAATTTTGGTCTTGGGTGAAACATTCCCCCACCAAGTTATGAGATCTAATGTCCTGAAATTAGAAGATGAAAGTGCACCTATAAAGAAACAGTAGAAATGACAGAAGGAGAATTTAAAATACAGATGATGAAAACAATGAAGGAAATCACTGAGAAAGTGGGAAACAACCAAAAAAATGAAAGAAATTGCTGAGAAAGTGGAAAATAACCAAAAGGAAATCCAAAAGCAGAATCAAATAAGAGATGAACAATATGAAGAATATAGAAAGGATATAGCAGAGCTGAAGGAATTGAAGCAGTCAATTACAAAACTTAAAGACACAATAGAAAGTATCAACAACAGATTAGACCATGCAGAAGAAAGAATCTCAGAGGTACAGGACAAAGGTCTTGAGATAATCCAGATAGTCAAAGAGGCAAAAAAGAAGAGAGAGAAAGCAGAATATTCATTGACAGAATTATGGGACTTTATGAAGCATTCAAACATATGAGTTATAGGTATCCCAGAAGGGGAAGAAGAATGCCCCAGGGGAATGGAATCCATACTAGAGATTATAAATGAAAGTTTCCCAAATATCACCAAAGATTCTGGCACATTTCTTTCAGAGGGATATTGGACCCCAGGTCACCTCAACTCTAATAGAGCTTCTCCAAGACACATTGTGGTGAACCTGTCTGAAGTTAAGACAAAAGAAAAGATTTTGCAAGCTGTCAGGAGTAAGCACCAATTGACCTACAGGGGCAAATTCATCAGGTTGACTGCAGATTTCTCTAATGAAAAGTTTCAAGCCAGAAGACAATGGTCATCTACCTTTAATCTACTTAAACAGAACAATGTCCAGCCCAGAATTCTATATCCTGCTAAGCTAAGCTTTAAAATTGATGGAGAAATCAAATCTTTTACTGATATGCAAACATTGAGGAAATTTGCCACAACAAGACCAGCTCTACAGGAAATATTAATACTTCAACCTGTTCTACATGCTGACCATCACAATGGACCACCAGCAAAGTAAGCACCCAGAAATTAAAGGACAGAACCTAGCTTCCACAATGATGCAAAAGATAAAACTAAGTAATGGACTTTCGCAAAATAAGATGAATAGAATGCTACCACACTTACAAATTATCTCAATAAATGTTAATGGCTTGAATTCTCCACTGAGGAGGCATAGATTGGCTGGTTGGATTAAAAACCATAAGAAAAAAAACCCACAAGCCATCCATTTGCTGTCTGCAGGAAACAACCTAGCCTCAAAAAACATATTAAAACTCAGAGTTAAGGGTTGGAAGACAATTTTCAGGCAAACAGAATTCAGAAGAAAAGAGGAGTTGCAATCTTATTTTCAGATACATATGGATTTAAAGCAACTGAAGTCAAAAAGACAAAAATGGTCACTTCATATTGGTCAAAAAAAAAATACAAGAAGACATTTTGTTTATTTTATTTATTTATTTTTATTTTTATTTTTATTTT
>CAUYPK010050533.1:0-46466 GCA_963574355.1 Loris lydekkerianus
GTACATGTATACCATGGAATATTATGCAGCCATAAAGAAAGATGGAGACTTTACCTCTTTCATGTTTACATGGATGGAGCTGGAACATATTCTTCTTAGCAAAGTATCTCAGGAATGGAAGAAAAAGTATCCAATGTACTCAGCCCTACTATGAAGCTAATTTATAGCTTTCAAATGAAGGCTATAACCCAACTGTAGCACAAGAATATGGGGAAAGGGCCAAGGGTGGGCAAGGGGGATAAGTTAGGGTGGAGGGAGGGTAATGGATGGGGCCACACCTACGGTGCATCTTAGAATGGGTACAGGCGACACCTACTAAATGCAGAATACAAATGTCTACATACAATAACTAAGAAAATGTCATGAAGGCTATGTCAAACAGTTTGACGAGAATATTTCAGATTGTATATGAAACCAGCACATTGTACCCCTTGATTGCACAAATGTACACAGCTATGATTTAATAATAAAAAGAAAAAAGTGTCCTGATTGAACCACTTTAGTGTGGTAGGTTTGAGCACAGCTGGATGAAGAGTGCCCGGGTTCAAACCCTGGCTCTGACATTGTTCCTACATATGTGATAGCAGGTCATGTTGGGTCTCTGTGCCTTAGTTTCCTCATCTGTACAACAAGGATTACAGCATTTAGGCCACAGAGCTATGAAAGTGAAATGAGACTGTGTACCTAATGTGCTCAGAATGGTGCCTGGCACATGGTAGGCACTTTTATAGGAAGGAGAGGGCTGGTGACAAAAGCGGGAAAGGCTAATTAGGAAGAAAAGAAAGGGACCCTCAGGAAACAGCTGTGCTTGCCTCATAGGTCTATGGCTGGAGGTCCTGCTTGCTGGGACACAGAGTCCTGGGCAGCCCCAACCCTGAGCTCCCTGGGAGCCTCCTGCCAGGTGCCAGGTGCCAGAGTACCTCCCTACTCACCAGACAGGTGAAGAGCTTTTCTAGCACACCAGGCAGGATCTGCTGCAGACACCTGCCTGCTAGACATGGGGAAAGGGACAGAGGGACAGAGGGAGCCCCACCAGGGTTTCAGGAACATGGCCTCACCCCTTGTACTTCCACTTCTCCCTAGGAAGCCTGAGAGGACACAGGGGAGCTGCAGGCCCTCACCAGTGTTCACACGGCTCACCCCAAGCATTTTTTACTATCTTCCCTGCACAGGATCCCAGAACTCTCTGGGCCCTGACTCTCAGAGATCAGAGAAATTAGTTCAGTTTAGCCTAAAGGGCAGTATCTCTATAGACATCTGCATTATGGAAGAAGCTCAAAGGGGGAGTTTGGCAGGGCAGATCTTTCTATGAGCTTGTGTATGTGCGTGTGTGTGTGTGTGTGTGTGTGTGTGTGTGTGTGTGTGTGTGTGTACACAGGTATCCCATTACTTAAGAAGCAACCGGTCACCCACTCATCTAACCATCCACCACTCCTGCTTTTGAGCCTTTTCCTGGTACAGGCCCTGCAGTGACAGAGGCCAGAGATCTGGTGCCTGTCCCTAGGAGAAGCCACCTAATTTTAGGAAAAGAGCCTCCCTGGCTGAGTCGCAGGTGCCTCCCTGGCCAGAGCAGGTGGGGCAGCAGAGGAGTGGCAAAGGCTCTGGTCCACAGATGAGAACCCTACTGCCCAGAAAGGGCAGTCACTGGCCAGGTCATCACAGAGCGGTAGAGTTAGGAGGGACATTAGCAGCAAACTCGTGTAGCCTCCACCCCATAAAGGAATGTCTCCCACAGCCTCCTGGCTGGAGGCTGTCCACATGCTGTCTTAGCTGCTCCCAGGGCTGGGAGGCTCACCCCCTTTCCAGAGAGGCCACTCTGACTGTTGGTCATGGTAAGCAAGAATCAGCTTTCTCCAAAGTCTTTCAATACTTGAAGATGGGCACTAAGCTTTCTCAAAGGCTTCTCTTTTGAACTTTGCTCTCGTAATGAGTCTCATCCTATGGTGGCACAGGTCATCAAAGGGGTTGATTCTGGGAGCTGGAAAGCTGGACAATGTGGTCAAAAATGCAAGTTTTACTTAATAGTGCTAGCGTAGACTTGCACTGAGTTTTATAGCATGGTCCTGGCATTTGGTCAGGTCTAGAATGGGGGTTTGTAGGAAGAGTGAACCCAAGAATTTTCCTTATGCAAAAAATCCAAATTAATGTGGGTCACTTTCCCTGGAAGGGATTTGATTTCTCTGTATCTGATAGTAGTACTAATGCATTCATAGTAATTACAATGACAATTATAATTCATAATAATTGTATGCATTCATAATAATTATAACTGTCATTTACTATGTGCCAGGTGACATGAAAAGTGCTCTACGTGTATTACCTCATTTAATTCTCTCAACAAGACTGGGAGGTAAATGTTATTTGTTAAAAAAAGGAAACTAAGGCATACAAGAGTTAACTTAAGCCTAAATTTACACAAGTAGTGAGTAGTAAATTCAAAGCCCATTGTGATATTGGTGGGATGGCTGCTCAGGAGTGGAATGGGGCCAGGTGGGCTCTAAATATCCTTTCAACCCCAGGACAGTGACACCTGCCTTTCAGCCTTCTGATCAGGAAGACAATACAGAGACTGTTCTCTTTCTCTGGCATCTGAAATTTGGGTGACAACTCCCCCAAGAAGGGTGGCAATTGGGGAGAATATGTGCCTCTCTGTTGCCTATGGGAACACTCCCTGCCTGGCCACACCTTGGCCAGCCTGGGTCTGGTCACCCTTCACCCAGGGAAGGAGATTCTTCCTCCCAACTGCGAGAGCAGGAATGGTAGGGAGGGGACAGATGTGTTAAACCCAGCCATCGCCCCCTGTCAGCGCAGAAGGAGGACTCTGAGTGCTCTGAAAAGTGGGTTAAAAATGGCTTGGCTGTACCCATCTTATCTGCTTTATACTGAAAGCCTTCAGCGCGTGGCAGGTTTTCACGCAGAATTTTCCTTGCTAATCCCTTTTGTTAGCTCTGATACCAACATTGCAATACCAACCTCGTCTGGGTGATTTGAGAGGGATTACAGATCCTCAATCCTTCAGCATGTGGGAAAAGAATGTTTTCTCAAATCAAATTTTTCACAAACCTGTTTTCAAAAATAATCAAAGTGCAAATCCCTCCTTGGGATTGAAGGGGGGGAGGGGGAAGACATTTGTCTCTTCAAAAATGCAACATGGCAAATGGAACATTGTCCTCTCGGGGGGCAAGGCTGGGTGCGGAGCCACCTGGCTGATGAACGGCCCCTGCCTGGGGCACCCTCCAGACTCTGATGCCCATGACATGGGGCTCTGTCAGAGGGGAGGTCAGGCACTTTGGCACAGGTGGACGCTGACTATGACCCCTTCTCTGAGTGCGACCTTGTGCACAAGTCAGGGAGGAAGCAACGGGGTCAGGTTCAAGTTCAACTGCAACAAATGCTCATTAGTAACCTGTTGTTCATACTGCCCTATGCTGAGCACTGTGGGGGCCACAGTGACAAAGTTTACTCTTGCTGTCAGGAAATTATAGACCAGCAGGGAAGCATCTACACACCTAGAGCATCCTGGGAAGCATCTACACACCTAGAGCATCCTGACACTGGGTAGATTGTGACAGGGCTATGATGGACCAGCGAGGACAGGGAAAGAGAGCTTCAGCTTTCTTAGAAAGCTTCCTGGACACGTGGGAGGACATGGACAGTTGTGGTGTGGGGTGGGACTTTGGATGCCCCAAAAGTTATCAGTTATCCTGCTCTGACCAGAAGGAGAACCAACAAACAGGCACTGGGGAGACCTGAGGTCTTGGCTGTCTGCCATTGTCACCAGTGTAGGGCCTCTGGCCTTGACCACACCCTTCCAAGCCTCTCTTTCATATTGTGGCATCAAATCACAGCTGAACCTCCTTCTCCCCTTCCAGCTCCTAGTTGAAGCTTTAGATGGTCAGGCAAAGGGGACACGTGGTGCAAAATGTTGTGGGCTTGTGGATTTAGCCCCAGTTGCTCAGGGCCCTGGAACAAGCCTGGAGTCTATGCTGCCTGGAATTTGCATTAGTGAATTTGCCTTAATACTCTGGTGACAGTCGCTGATCAACAGGGCCCCAAAGCCACATCCCCTTGCAAATCCTCTTCCCTGCTTCCCACCCCTCTCCTCACTCCAGACCCATCCACACACTCAAATCTGGGCTTCCCTCCCCACCCCAGCTGCAAGGTGGCCCCTTGCCCCTAAGTGCTGCCGTCATGGTCCTGGGTCACAGATCGGAGCTTGAGCGTCCCAGTCTCAGGATCTGGGCCTTTCTTTTCCTGGTCCCAGAGGGAATCGATGTCTGGTGTTTCTCAAGAGCCAAGGCCTCTGGCAATAAATGGGCCTTGAAATTGGATTTTGTCTCTGATGTTGGGCCATTGCAAGGCACAGGGAGTGAGTGTAGCCAAGTCATAAGCCCCCCACCTCCCATGGCTGGGACCACCATGCAAGCTGCCCACCAAGCTCACGGTGGGCTGCTCAACAGCAACCATAGTGTCCTTCTGGGGGCTGATTAAAGATGGATGTGCAGCCCAGAGGTGACTGGGAGCTCAGGCTGCTCTCGAATGCATAACCCCAATATTTTCTTCTTAAGCGATTCTTCTGCTCTTTGATGTTCTGCAGCCTCACGCAGTAACATGCAGTCACATTCGGTTTGATGCACAGAAGGGGGCGGGGCAGAGAGAGAAAACCCCAGCTCCATCCACCCATCCTTTCCCAGCAAATTCAGTTTTACCATTTCATCCCTGGCTGGTCAGGAATCTAGCAAGCTGTGGGCTGTCTTTCCGCAGCGCCAGAGTCACAGATATCCAAAGGATGTAGTGCCAGTGGTTGGGTTTTATGGCTTTCAATGCAGAACATCCTAATGTGTGCATGTGTTTATAATTACGTGACTCCCTGGTGAATTCTCCCCTTCCCAGAGTGCACCAGGGCACAGAAGAAGGACGGGGTGAGCCTCATGGTAATTTTTGTCAGGTAGGGGAGAGCAGAGAAGGAAATGAAGAAAGAAGGGGCAAGGGGAGCCCCAGAGGGGCCAAAGATGGGAAGAAAAGGAAAAAGAGCAATGGAGATCTACCAAAGTGGGGGGAAGGAGAGCACGGTTTATGAGAAAAGAAAAGAAATAGGAAAAAAGAGGAAGTCACCCTCATGACATGCAAAGGAGGAGGTGATGTAGTGAAGTCATAACACTGGCTGGGAGATTCTGCTTTAGTCAAAATTGGGTTATAGACATGGAATCTACAGCTGGGGCACCGAGGAAGTCCTCGAGGCCCAGACCATAGACAGGACTTGCCATGGGGAATCCTATTCCTGTGGCCCTCAGTCCTCCATTCTTTCCATTGTGCCCCTCCCAAAGAGCACTCAACTTCGCTGTATTTCGATGCAGAGCTGTTGGTAATTTCTCTTCTATGCATGCCCAGATACAGCTGGTCGTCCTGCCACTGGCTGCCTCCTGAAGCCAGGGGCCTTGCAGGCAAGAGGGGATTAGCAAGAGGGAAGGTTCATAGGATACATGATGGGAATTCTGTATTTGAAAGAGGAAAAACTGAGCCTTTCATTTGCACAATGGCTGCATCGAATAAAATTATACCCAGATTTCTCCTGGCCAGAACATTTGGGGAATAGGTGAGTATTTTCAAACATTCTTTTTAAAAGAGTGAAGAAGCAAGTTTCATTATCATATTTTAATTAAAAGGAAAAAATCCTATTAAACAATTCCCAGTGTATTGGGATTAGCAAAAACCAGCACCTGGGACCCAGTAACTCAGCATGTATGAACACATGAACAAGACTTATTTTCCTTAGAAATTATCTCCACACCTGCCCCTCCACTCCAGCTAAGTAAATGGCTTCCTGAGGGCTCCATCTTAGGCAGGCCACAATGGGAGGCCCTTGCTGCCAGGGCAGATACCACTTTCCTCACTCCCCAAGGGAGTGGGAAAAAGAGGGCGCAGGAAGCCACAACTACTCCTGCCTGGTTGGAACCCCCAAACCAACCAGGCAAGTATCCTGGGCTTAAAATCCAGCATTAAGACTTACTAATGGGCAGTGGCTCAGTGAGTAGGACGCCAGCCCCACATACTGAGGGTGGCGGGTTCAAACCCAGCCCCGGCCAAACTGCAACAAAAAATAGCCAGGTATTGTGGCAGGTGCCTGTAATCTCAAGCTACTCGGGAGGCTGAGGCAAGAGAATCACCTAAGCCCAAGAGTTGGAGGTTGCTGTGAGCTGTGACGGCATGGCACTCTACCAAGGGTGACAAAGTGAAAAAAAAAAAAAAAAAAAAGACTTACTAACCATGTGACCCTAGGCAATTCCTGGATTTCTCTGAGCTTCAATTTCTTAATTTGTAAAATGTAGAATGTAAAATGTAAAATGAGTTTTGCCTCTACTTTGTAGAATTGTTGTAAGGGTTAGAACTTACATATGAAAAGACCCCAATATTGTGCTTGAGTCAGAGTCAGTAAATAAACAGGAGCTATTATGAATTATTATCATTTGTAGATAAGATAGAGGAAACACTTCCAGAAGCTCCAGATAAAACACATCCTGTCCATGAGCATGTCAGTCCACGCTGGATTTTCTGAGAAGCTGCTGCTTCTCAGCTGATGGGGTCACGCATTTGCTCGCTTCCTGGACTTTACCCATGCTGTTCCCTGACCAGGAACCCACGTCCCACCCTTACATCTCTCCCTACCCTGCCTGGTTAAGTCCTGCTCATCCACCAACTCTTAGACTGGCAGTCACCACCTCTGAGGAGCCTTCCCTGACACCCAAGACTAGGGTTGAAGGCCGTCCTGGGACTCACTGCAATAATAGAATCTCTCTTGGAACACCCCAGCTGCCTGCGTAAGAGTCTAGAATCTTCTATGAGGCTGTGAGCTCCTTAAGAGTAGGGACCAGGGTACATTATGATATCCCTAGTGTTGGTGCATACAGTAGGTGCTCAATAAATACTTTTAAAAAAAGAAATGAGGCCAGATGCTATGGCACACACCTGTAATCCCACAACTTTAAGAAGATGAGGCAGGAAGATTTGTGCCCAGGAGTTTGAGACCAGCCTGGGCAATATAGCAAGACCTCAACACTATAAAAAAAAAAAAAAAAAATTAGGCAGGGTGGCATACACCTGTAGTCCTAGTTACTTGGGAGGCTGAAGTGGGAGAGTGGGGAATGCCTTATGCTCAGGAGTCCAGGCTGTAGTGAACTATGATTGTGCCATTGCACTCTAGCCTGGACAACAGAGTGAGATTTTGTCTCTAAAAAAAAAATTTTTTTAAGAGGTAAAAGAAATAAATGAATCAGAGAGAAGAAGAAAATAGAATTAGATTGAAATGGGTAGAAAACAATAGTGACAGAAATCACAAGTTCACATCCAAACAACTTAGAAGTCTTATTAATACTAGGACCACACATCAAGATATGACCTTCCCCCAAAAGACACTGCAATGAGGTTGAATTAATGGAAAAATAACCTCCAGTCAAAAGATGATGGCTCTGCTCCGCTTGCATGGGTGAACACAGCTGGGGTGCTGAATTCTATTCTAGGTCTTTCTTTCAAACACCCACCTAAAGCACAGAGCCCATTTTGTAGAGCCCCCCCCCCCAGGGTGGTGAAGGGGTCCCTCTCCTCACATACTTAGATATGGTGAGGGGCAGAGATCATTAGCTCAGCAGAGTTTAAGCCTTTCCCAGTGGCTCTTTTCAAGCTGAGCTGTCCTGGGGCAGAGGTACAGTGTGGACATGTACTGGGTGGCTCCTACAAGACTCAAACCAGTCAATAAACACTACAAAGAGGCAGATTTGGGTTCTACATAGTGTGATCAACCATCCCAGTTTTCCCAAGACTGTCCTGACTTTAGCACTGAAAGTCCCATGTCCTGGGAAACCTCTTAGTCTGGCTAAACCAGGACAGCTGGTCACAAGGTTATGCAAGATAACAAGTGTGTGTGTGTGTGTGTGTGTGTGTGTGTGAGAGAGAGAGAGAGAGAGAGAGAGAGAGAGAGAGAGAGAGAGAGAGAGAGAGAGAGAGAGAGAGAGACAGCTCTGTTGAGATATAATCCACATAGCGTACAATTAACCCATTTAAAATGCACAATTCAATGGTTTTTAGCATATTTGCAGAATTGGGCAACCAGTACCACAATTTTAGTCCATTTTTCATTATCCCCAAATAAATCCCACGCCCTTTAGCTATCACTCTGACACACCCCTCCCCAAGTTCTCCCAGCACTAATCTACTTTCTGTCTCTATGGATTTGCCTGTTTTGGACACTTTATACAAACGGCATCATATAATGTGGTCATTTCTGACTGGCTTCTTACACAGCATGACGTTTTTAAGGTTCATCCACATCACAGCATGAATCAACACTTCTTTCCTTTTCATGGCCAAAAGAAATTCCATTGTTGTGGATATATTACTTATCCATTTTTTGTTTTTTTAATAGACATTTGTATTGTTTCCACATTTTGGCTGCCATGACTATTGCTGCTGTGAACAGTTGTGTTCAGGTTTTTGCATGGATATATGTTTTCATTTCTCTAGAATTTCTAGGAGTAGAATTGCTGGATCCTATAGCAATTCTGTTTAACCTTTCAAGAAACTGCCATACTATTTTCCAAAGCGGATGTCCCATTTCACATTCCCCACCAGCAAAGCACAAGGACTAATTTCTCTATATCCTTGATGACTCTTGTTATGTCTTTTTAATTATAATTGCCCCAGTGGGTGTGGCAGGTACGTTTTCACAGTCAGAGCCCCGAGGAAAAGAAAGGGTGACCTGCAAAGTGGAGACAGCTTCATCATCCTGAGTGTCCAGGCAGAGCTGGCTGCACCCCAAGAAGGGCGGCTTCCATTGGCTGGGAGGCTGGAGGAGAATAGATCTAAAAGTCTGTGGCTTCTTCTCCATAATCTGGGGGCTGAGGGGCCTGGAGGAAGGCTGGAGAAAGGGAAGGGGGAGGAGGACGCAGACAGTAAGGCTGGCTTCATCCTGATTCTGCTGAGGGCCTGCATGGGCAGCAGACACAGCTCAGGTGTGGTTGGCTGGGCCCACGCTATTGCCCGGTATGGGAGAACTGGCAGTGGCTGCAGGGGCCCCAGTATTCACAGCCACCACCCCACTCTGGCGGCCTTCCTGTGCCTCCTCCTCTCCTTCTGTAGGACTCCCACCTATCTGTTCTTCTTGCCCATGACACCTGGCCTTTCTGTTTCCATCTTTGCACCAAGGCCCCACAGGAGGGACTTTCCCTGGGAGTATTCGCTCATGCAGGTGACATGTGCAGACCAGTCTGGGCCATGTGATTGGGGTGAGTGGGGGAGTGGAGCTTGGAGGGTGCCCAGGAAGCCTCATATGCAGTGGTCACATCTTGTTCTGCTGTGACAGTCCCCAATACGCCACAAAGCCACAGCTTAGTTATCGGTGCCTGAGTGGCACAGGTGGCTCTCTCCCTCCACCAACTTGTGCTCACAGGTGGCAAACCTGCACCGCTGCCCATGTGAAAGTGAAGGGCTCACGCCTGCCAAGGCAGCCCATCCCATTGTTGAGCACCTCCATGCCATTTTGGTATCCTGATGACATGCTGGTGGAGGACCCTGACATAAGTGACCTGTGCCATCCTCAGGAGAGTCTTGTGAGGAAGACCCGGGTATCATTGCTCTTCCTGGAGATATAGGGTGAAGCTAATTGGAATGAATTGCACTAAATCACACAGAGGGTGTCATAGTCAGACTCATCCAGCCCCAAAGTTCTGGCTCAGGCGAAACACTTTGGTGTCATCCTTAACTCCCCTCGCCAGCCCCATCCAGACCATTGGGAAATCTGCTGGTTTTACCTTCAAAACATGCCTTTAACCTGATTGCTTTTGTCCCCACCACCCTGGCCCAAACCACCATTTCCTTTTACACGGTGATTGCTGAGGCCTCCAATCCATACCTAACCCAGCCCCTCACTGGCCTCTGCAAATGGGCCATCCTCTAGGTTTTCCCTTTTTGGGGTCTGGTGTATTTTAGGTTTTTTCTTCATCCTCAATTTCCCCTGGTACAGTGTGGGGCACAAAGCTGCAACTCATTGAGATGGGTCATGTAACTGACAAAGAGGAGATTTGTTTCCTGCTCTCTCTCTGTGTGCATGTGTGAACATGTATGTGTACACGTATGTCCATGAACAAGTGTCTCTGTGCTCAATCAAAATAATACAAAGACCAGGCATGTAGCCATACTCTTGTCAGAAGCTTCTTTTTTCTACTTGCACTATTTTTTTTTTAATAGAAGGGAATGCACACATTGCATTTTGTAGCAAATCAGGTTAAGAAGCACTCCATCTGGCAAGATGAGTTTGTATGTTTCCAGTAGGGCCAAGGCCACATCTCAATTCCCCTGCCATCCTGCCAAGTGCACTGGGTCTGATCAGATGCCAAGACTGGAGACTAGTTGACCCAAGGGCTCTGGACAGGCATCACTGATGACGCAGATGGCCAACTTCCCCCTTCTCCCCACCCCTAACAATGCTGCCTGAGCACTCTGAAGGCTGCAGGGGTTGCTGGGGGGCAGGGGAGGCAACCCCAATCTTAGCTGTTTATCTTTCAAGTCGGATTTCAGCATCCTCTGCGAGCACATTAGTGTGAGAATGTCTCTTATGGTTAGTTGTCTGCATCCAAGATGAGGGTATAATGACTTCCCTGGTGCTTCTCCGCGTGCACACACACACCCAACCTCACCAAGCAGACACACTCTGCCTCCACACAGAACCGCCGTGTGACTGTGGCAGCCTTCCCATGTGACCTGGCCAGTGGGTACTGGCTACGGAAGCTTTTTAATTGTCTGGGAAGGGCAAGGAGGCATTCAGTCGGCATCAGCTCTGGAGCGACAGATTGGAACCTCCTTAAACTCGCAGACTAGAGGCCACTGGCTCGGAAGAGGGAGACAGGCTTGGAGGAGAGACAAGATGTTCAGGCTGGGGAGCGTAACAGCAAGTGCTCCCCAAGTGCTGATTCTTGCCCTAGGACACAGAGGGAACTGAGGCCTGTGACCAGCCCTATGTCTCATTCTGGGCCTTATCTCCTCTGTGAAACGAGCACCCTGGAACATCTGTACATTGTTAGCTAAGCTCATCATGTGCTGGAAGAGGTACTATTGAGTCCATGTTACCAACAAGGGAAACTGAGGCTCAGGGGCCCAAAGTTACATAGCTGGTAAGTGGTTGAGCTGGGAGTCTAAGCTGTCTTCTGCCACTGAGCTGACAGTCTCCTGCTACACCACCCTGCCTCTCCCCACCCCATCAGTCCTTAATGACAGCTCCCTTCTCTGAACTTCTACCGGGGTCATCTCCACCACCTAGCTGTCACCATTGCTCTTGAACTGCTCCTAGTTTATAAGCCCCAACCCCAAATGCACTGGACAGTAAGGTCACAAAGGGCAGAAAGCATGACTTAGGCTCCTGCAGAGTTGCAGTCTCCAGCACTCTCTGGACACCCAGCAGCAGCCACTGTAGTAAGTACTTTAAACGCACCCTCTCTGTAACCTCTGTACCCCTCTGCAGTAAGTGTTGTGACTATCTCCGGCTCTCCAGCTCTGAGCCATTCGCTTCCTTCTGTCTCACGCTTGTCCTCCTCTTTTGTCCTGCTTGGGCTTTGGCCCTGTCTGCACGAGTCTGCCCTTCTCCAGGGCTCTGTGCATAAGCCTGGTCTTCATGAGCCACAAAGAATGGGGGTGATCAGGCCCTACCACCAAGACGCTGGGTGGGTCACAGGCTATCAAAACTACCAAGGAGGCTGCCAGGAGAGCAGAGCACCGGGTGACCCGTGGTGGTCTGAAAGGACCAACTCTGATTCTCCGAGGATGAGCAGGAGGCTTCAGTCCCCTGCACAGCTGCTGCCTTCTTGGGCCAGTGGGCTGTCACGCCCCCAGCTCTTGCTGCTGTGCAGACAAAGACATGAGCTTGGAGGGGCTGAGAGACCCCAAGTGATGCCCATCCTCCTCTCAGATTCCTTCATGCCCTTTCCATCTCCGACCCTTGACCTATGACACCCTTCTGGCCCAGGTTGCCACAGCTGTCCTAGGTTCAAGTAGCTTAGAAAATACTGCCTCTTCCAGGAAGCCCTTGGGAAGGGAGTAACAGGAGAAGACACCAGGGCAGTTTCCCCAACCTTCCTCTCCAGAAAGGCACAATTCTTCTGATTGGCCTGTACCGAGTGCCACTGAGACCTTTGACCCTCAGCCTGCAGGGATTTGACCCTCACCTCTGCTGTCCTTGTTTCCCAGTTCTGAGTCTGAATTTATCCACCCCGTGTTCTGTCTCCTTGTTTCCATGCAGTTGCCTTTGAAGCTTTTATGGGGCGAGTTTAAGATCCAGAGAAAGAAGTGCAACTTCGCATAGAAGCTTGTAAACTGATAGAGCATCTAACCTCAAGAAATGGGACAAGCTGAAAATATAAATAGCTTCTGTAAGGGATTAACTCAGTTCAGGGATGTCAGGACTAGGATGGGTAATTGAAGATAACAAAGCCACTGTGCCTGTGTGTCTGTGTATGTGTGGGGGGTGTACGCCCCATCTATACACACAGTGCCTGGGTAACCACCACACACCACCACCCTCCTGCCGACATGGTGTCACCTCCTCCAGGTTACAGAGTACCCTCACATACCTCCTCCATCAGGAGATCTCCTTCCAGGTGACCTTCCATCAGTCACCCTGTGGGTGCACCGAGCAAGTGTTATTTGCACAGATGAGGAAAGAGGTCTGGAAAAACACTAAGACTCACCCACAGTCAAGTCAGTGGGAGGCAGAGGTGGACGCTCCATACGAGCTTGTCTGAGGTGGGGAACTACTGTCAGGTCGTACTGTCGGGCCATGGAACTGCTGTCAGGTAGAGGTGGGCGGGTACCTGCCTGGTTGTCCCCTTTCTGACCCACCAGACCCCCTTCTTTTCTGTGGAGCACAGTTCCTCACAGGGGGACATGTGGGGACAGACCCTGGAGGGCTCAGGGAGAATCTTGGGCTCAGGGTCGCCCCATCTGCCTGCCCCCTGGACACACGTGCTTCCTTTCCCCTGAGAGAAACACGGTGAGTTCAACCTGCCCTAAGCTGACAAAGATGCCAGTACCCACAGTGCCTTCCCGCATGCGTGCTGGCACCCAAAACACTCCCTCCAGATCACTCTCCTGCCCTAAATTGAGTCCATTTAGAAAGTTTGCTGTCCTCCCTCCCACTGAAGACATCCATCACTTTCCCCAGCAGAGGCGAGGCGGCCACAACTCCTTCCCAGAGTTTATTAAATACATTCAAGTGCCTATTTGTAGCTGTCAGGGAGACGCCGAGGGGGAGTCAGGGAGTCCACTCAGCCATGCAGTGGACAGCTCAGCCTCCAGGGCAGGGACCCCTCCCTTCTACAAATGTTTCTCTGCAAAAGGCAGGGCTGAGGGGGCACCTCCAGCTCCAGTGTGGTTGGCTCCACTCTCAGACAGCCACCCACAGGTGGAGCAGACCAGGGATCTTGGCAGAGCTGGCCAGCCAAGGCCAGAGCCCACTGAGGCAGGCCACACACCTCACACGCACTTCACCCCACCTCAAACAGCTCAGTGGCATGAGCACACACTCGCCCTGACCCAGACCCCACTGCTGCCTCAGAGTCACTGATGGGCCTGGGAGCCCTGAGTATGGGGTCATACTCCTCCACGTGGGATAGCCCTGCTCAGTAAGACCGTGGACTCACAGACAGGCAGACGGCTGGAGAGAACACTCCACAATGGTGGTGCACATCTGAGTACAGGAGGAAAATGTTCTCCAAGAGGTCTGCAGGGCTTCCCTGGCCCAGAGAAAGCGTTTAGAGATGGCTGCAGTCCCAAAGGATCACAGAGGCCATGAAAATACCTCCCTGCTTGATGGATGAAAGTAATGAGTCCAAGAGAGAGAAAGGGGGTTGCTTGGGGTCTGTACCCCAATATCCTCTCATTGCCCTTTGTCTGAAGACATAGGACAATAGAGGCTAATTTTTTCCCTTCCTGGAATTCAGAGAGAATGGGGGGAAGGAAGGGAAATTCTAGGGAGAATTGAGACTGAAATTATGACAGCCCAGCTTCCCAATGTCTTGAGTCATTCTTTTAGGAAAATTATAAAATATTTCCAATGTATAGAAGAGCATAAAGAATTATATAATCTACATCTGTGTACCCACTACCCAGTATTAACAAATCCTGATAAGTGGAGTGATTTCTATTTTCAAACGTAGTATCAGCTGCTATATGGTTAGCTGAATTTTTACAGTTCTTTTCAAATGTAAAATAACTTTATTCTTTTCAATAAAGGCATTTAATTAAATAACCAGGATTTAATTTTTAGACCTTGGAAGACTTCATTTAAATCCACTCAAAGTCAGAGAGAAAAAGTCCTCTGTCAGACCATGGGTCCTGCTATTTTGGTCGCAAAAATATAGTCTCTGTAGCTGTGTCCTGTTCAGATTGGAGGGAAGAGAAGGCACTTCAGGGTCTCAGGACCCTCTGGAGAGGCCTGGAATCTTAGGGAAATGTTTTCTACCAAGTTTTCTAAGTGGACCCACCCCTGGGATGTTTGATGATAGGAAGGGAGGCATGGGTGGGAAGCCCGACCCTGGGGGCCTCCCTCCTCCAATTCCTGCCCAGAGTCTCTCACTCCCTCCTCTCACCCTGGCATATGTTCCTCTGTCCCATTATGCTGCCACTATATACTGCCGAGCTTTTAGGTAGCATTTACTATGTGCACCTGCCAAGGTGTTAGCTGATCAATGAGTTGCGTTGGGGCCACTTAGACCAGCTCAGAGAGCCAATTATGCGTCTCCTCCCAATCCCACGTTTAGTGACATCATGTGGGTAGCACATAGTTTGCCGCGTGGGAGTATTTATACCATGAAAATAGATCTGCAAACACCACCAATTAGGGCCTCCCCCTTCCTTGAGAGCTGGTTGTTAAACATTTGCCAGCACACCAATGGCATTAACATCCCAACAATATCTACATTCAAAGAGGTCTCCTAGAGATGAAGAGGAGACCTGGGGAACCGAAGGAATGCATCACAAATGGTCACATTTCAGGGATGAGACTAATTATGCTGAGAGTTTTGTCTTAGTGAAGCAACCACCACTTAGCACCTTGTGGCTTGACAGGACCCTAGAAGTGACCTTGTCCTATCTGCTCGTGCTAGAAAGCAAGATGATATCCATAGAGGTGACACAACTTTCTAATGACACAGGTGGGCTTATTACCCATACCTCCCTTTCCTAGCACATTTTACAGGACATCATGGCCTATGCCTGTCCCCAAGCCTGCTCACCAGGATCTGGGTGGCACCTGAGGTAGAACTCAGATGGAAATGAGGGTGCCCTGCTTTCCCAGGAAAGGCATGGTAACTCTATGCCCCTGCGACCATGTCACATCCTGCCTGGACATCAGGGCTTCTGGTGTGTGAACTCTGAGAGGTGTCCTACAAAAGGCTCCGCAGCCCGCAAGCAACCCAGGAGGGTGGCTGTGCCGGCCAGCCCTGCACAGAGGCTCTGCCCAGCCATACCCACAAGTGACCAAGCACCGCCTGGTCCCAAATCCCCTTGACCTCCTTCTCTCTGCCAGCACCATCTGTGCTGGTCTCCACACACTTGTTCACCCTCTATCCAAGCGGAGCCGCAGTGACCTGAAAAGCAGGACTGGTTTTCCTGCCCAGCTGTGTGTCCCTGGGTTAAATTACTTCCACTCCGGAAACCCAGAGGAAGGGGTGGGGGCAAGTCCGAGGAGTGTCCCTGGCCTCCCAGGCAGGCGCAGGCTAAAGGTGGCTTTAGCAGCCCTTTCCCGAGCAGCAACGTCCTCTCGGAAGGGGACTGTAAGCAGAGCAGGGCCTGCTTCTGTGCGGTTCGCTTTTGCCAACCTGGGATCACTTAGGGGCCAAGCTCAATTCCTTGAGTGTCAGAAGAAATCAAATGTGAGCCAAGCAAAGGAGAAAGGACTGTGGAGGGAGGAAGCCATGGGCCCTGGTGAGGGGAAAGAGCACAGGCTTTGGGGTCAGACAGACCAGGGTTTGTGGTTGCCTCAGCCCCATCATCACGGGTCATGGGATTCAGGGGAGTGATTCATTTTCTCTGTAACATGGAAACAGTGGTGACACCTCATCCCTTGGTCGTATGGCATTGGATAGAAATAACACACAGCCAGACAGCTGTGTGGACTTTACCTCCTGGTAGCTATTTAAAAAATGTTTATTCCCTTCCTCTCCTGCATCAATGCCTGCCCCTAGGCTCCTGGCCCCCCAGGCAGGCATCCCAGGCTCCAAGGGAGGCATCCTCTGGAGATAAGAGGTGAGGTCTGCAAAAAACAAAATGCTTGGTGTGGCTCTTGGGAAGGTGAGTGCCTGCCACAATCAGACCAGTGGTGGGGAACGTGAGGGCCTATAAGCTCAGGCTTAACCTGTCTGTAGAACAATTTAAACAACAACTAAATCTTGTACATTTACTCTAGCTGGGAATCATGCTAGTGCTTTACTTATATCACCTCTATTTTTGCAGACCCAGAGGAAAAGTCCTTCCTTTCAAATCAGTCTCCCCAGCCCTGATGAGTTCCCTGCCACCACCAAGCCATACTTTCTTGTAGGTGCAAAGGTTCAAAATGTTAATATCTTTGACTCTCCCATCTCCCTGGCTTCCTGTGGTGACCTGTGGGGCCTGGCTCTGCACCTCCACTTTCCCTCCAGGTCCCACGGTGACCACCCACCCATACCTCGGGCAGGTGTGGAAACACTCCTAGCAGACTCTTTCTCATGATCTCACTGCCCTGGACTGGCCCCCTTGAACTAATTACTCACTTTATTGTGAGAGTAATTGTCTTAAAATACCACTGGCTCAAAAAACCTTCCTCAATGCCTGTCAAATAATCCGTGAGTTCCTTGGTCCCAAATTTGTTCCCAGCCTATTTCTAGACCTATCCCCAGGTCCTCAATCCCCAGACAGACCCTGGAGACTTTTGCCCCCTCCATGTCCCCAGTGCCAACCTGCAAAGCTCTTCCTCCTTCCTCTGCTCTTCTGAAATGCAGCCCTCCCCAGAGCTGTCTCTTGACTACCCAGACCAGCCCTCCCTGTCCTCCCTTTGAAGGGCAAGGCATTCTAGGGCAAGGAACAGGGGACGGCACCTGGCCAGGCCACCAGCTTGAGCACCATATCGGACTCCATCACTACCAAACAACAAGAAGAAAACACAGGACAGCCTCCCTGGCAGGGGCTGCAGAGGCCCAGCCCTCCTCACTCCAACAGACGGGGCCGTAGAGTGCACTGATGGCGCCTCTGTTCAGTGTTCGAGCCCTCGTTGCATCTCTAGTAAACATAAGAATAATTGAACACCTAGAAATGTGTTGTCCTCCAGAGTTTCTAAGTACTTTCCAGACATGATCTGGTTTCATAGTCACAGCATCCCTTCAAGGCAATGCTCTCATTCCCACTCTAAAGAAACAGGCTCAGAAAGACATTGGAAATGACTGCCTGCCCTGAAAGATAGTCATGGTCATTTATCAACTATTGTCTATTAGTAATTGATTATGGACATCAGTCCAGCCTCCCAGAGCCAGGGCTTACCCTAAGCCAGCAAGACCCAATGCCCTTGGCCTTGCCTCCTCCTTGCTCTGCCTTCCTCTGAAGAGTTCCAAGACTGCAAGGCTGAAATCGAACCCTTGGGCCACTCTGGGCTCAGTAAGATCCAGGAGCCTGGGGAGGCCTCCACCCAGGGGAGGCCATGACAATGCAACATCACCTGGGCAGGACACCTAGGTGATGTTGCATTGTTTCTGGAGACACAGCACTGGTAGAATTAGTCCCAGGTGTGCTGTCTGTTCTAGTCCCCAGCCCTTCTTCGTGATTAGAGGTCACCTGGCTGTGGGAAGTGATGCTGCCATGCTATTCCTTCATTGCCAAGGAAGGCAGCTGTACCTTATCCTCTTGCATGAGACAAAAACAGGATTTGGAGCAGGTGACATTTTCCCCCTCCTCCAAGGCTAGCAAAAGTTCTGTCCATGGCTGCTGTACCTTTGACTTGAGTAGGTCACTTACCCTTCCCAGCCCTCACCTGCCCATCTGTGACTGTGAGGCAGGTGTTAACCCCTCCAGCTCGAACACATTGCCTGACAGTCGAAGGGTAACATGCTCACACTTGAGGCAAACATGGCTCTGGTCCTTCCCAGGCTGGGTAGATGGGGTGGTGGACAGCTGGTGGCCTGTGGAGATATGAACCCTGGGTGCAGCTTCAAGATGCCACAAGGGACTCTCACTTGACCTTCCAGAGGGACATGGATGAATAGAAACAGGCCTGGGCTAATCGTAGAATACTCAGTCATGGCAGTAGCTGTGGGAAGAGCTGGGGAAGCCAGGTGTCCTCCCACTGCCAACACCCCCAACCCACCAGCCCAAGGAAGGCACCAATCACCTTCATGTGGCTTTCAGGAGCACAAGAAGCCTGGGGTCAGCTTCTCTCTCCACCTTGCAGCTGCCTCTTCCTCCACTTTTCAAGAGGGCACAGTTTCATTTCCTCTCTCCAATGCTAGCCTATCCCCAGGTTCTTCAGAGTTCAATGTCCAGCCTCAATTAACTCCACGGAAGTGAGCTAGGACCCTGGCCCCAAAATGGAGATGGAAGAAGATGTGAATGGAATCGGTGCCTCCCTCCACATTGAGCAAGCTCCCTGGTTTTGCTGAGCAGTTTGATTTACTCAAAACAACGAGGAGAGCTTTGTCTATGCAAAGGGTCCCCAGCCAGGCTTGTCCTGGGAGGGAAATGACCAGCAGGCACACCAGGTCCAGAATCCTAGTCAACACCGGCCACACACACAGATCCACGGTCACTTTTCTCAAGATTTTCCCCCAATTGTTAAGTGGATTCAGTATTCTGGCTTCAACACTTCAGATGACCTCCTCTGGGGATGAGCACTAGTATTTTGTCAAGCCTGACACCAGGATGACTTCTGGAAGGCTGGAGGCAGTGGTTCCAAAGGGATTCCTATTCCTCCCCCCAAGCTCATCCATTACTTGGCCTAAATTCAGCCTTGTCTCTTTTCATTCTCACCTCCCCACAGACCCCCTGGTTTGCTCATAAACAAGGTATAGGTTCAAGAGAACATCAATGTTGGGAAGGATGTGAGGAAACTGGACCATTCATACCCTGCTGGTGAAAATGTAAAATGGTGCAGCCACCTTGGGGACCAGTCTGGCAGTTCCTCAAATGGTTAATCATATGACCCAGCAATTCCACTCCTTAAGCACATATCACAGAGAAATGAAAACATACATCCACCAAAAACTTGTATATGAATGTTTTTAGTAGCATTATTCATGATATACACAAGAAAAAAACAGTATGTGTCCATCAACTGATGAATGGATTAACAAAATAAGGCATATCCATATGATGGAACATTATTTGGCCATAAGATAGAATAAAGTACTGATATAGATGATTCTTAAAAACATAGGAAAGACGCTAAGTGATGGAGCTGGACACACAGGACCACATACTATATTAACACAAAATAACCCACACACGCTAATCTATAGAGACAGATTGGTGGCTGCTTAGGAACAGAGGTGGGGGAATAGGGACATGTTGGCTAAAGGCCAGGGGGTTATTTCCGAGGTGATGAAAATGTTCTAAAGTTGACTGTAGTGATGGCTGCACATACCAGTGAGTATACTAAGACACCCCCCCCCGACCTGTTTACCTGTTAAATGGGTGAACTGTATCACATGTGAATTTTATCTTGACAAAATCGTCAGTGGGTCACTACGAAAGTTTTGAGACAGAATGTGTTCTGGTCCATTATTTCACTTCTAAGAAACACTCAAGGGTGTTCTTTCTGATTCAACTGTGCAAGTTTCAACTTGCTTGGTTTATTGATGTTGCTGGGAGGGCTTCACTTGTTTCCATCTGTGCTGATTTTACATTTCTTGATTTTTATGTATCTCAAAACTTTTGAAATGACTCATGTATGAAAAAATGGAACAGGGAGATGCGGGCTCACGTGCTCATGTGACCCTGGCATAGTCACTCACTTCTTTGGGCCCATCCATGAGATGGGGCATGAAAAACTCCCACCTCTGAGGAGTGCTGTGAGGAGGCAGAGGCAATGGGAACAGAGACAGAGGCATCACTTCAATGGGCGAGATTTACTATCGAGATGACACTGTTCTGGGAAGCTGTGGCTTCCTTGAGTTACAGGCTCAGAGTTCTGTGGAATGTTAAGCTGGAAGGAGCCTAAGAGATGAATCCAGAGCACAGCAAGGACACTTCTGTCCTCACCCAGGCGCACATGTGCCCACTCCTCTCTTCCCCCTCGAGAACCATTTATCTGCAGCATGGAAGACACTAAGAGAGTAGAGCAGACGGGGTAGGAACCCCAAAGCTTTACTTCTGGTACCATGGTGGCCACCTGGAATGGCCTTTCTCCTCATCTATACCCCAGGATGTAAAATATAGAATCAGACGCAATAGTCTCCTGAAACAGAAAACCCTCCACCCACACCCGCCTCCCAGTCCCAATGCCAGGTGTCCAGATGTTGCGGCAGCTGCCAGCACATCCTCTCTCTCCAAGCCCTTAAGTGCACAGCCGAAAGCTGAGCCCTGGCACAAGCCTTGCAGCCATTCCTGGGCAGGGAGCCAGCTCACACTTGGCCCTGCAGCCCTAGCTGCCATTCTGATGCCCTAATATTGGGGTTTGTCTGCGGGGAAGCCACACCCATGGGCAGAGGGGTCAGAGTGTGCCCAACTTCACGCAGGAGGACTTCTCATGCAGGTAGAAGAGGGTGGGCTATCTGGCTTTGAATTTTGAGGAGCAGAATATAATAATCATACTGATCACCATCATAAAAGCAACGATAATAAATAGGTTCCACTTTACTACACACCCAGCATAGACTTTACAGGTATTATTATTGAAGACTTACAGTAACCCTATGAGGTACCATCTGCATTTACAGATGAGGAAACGGAGACTCAGAGAGGTTAAGTATGCTGCTCAAGGTCACGCAGCTAGTAAGCAGTGGAGATAGGATTTAAAATGAGGTCTGTTTGGTGTAGTCAGTGGAAAAGTGCAATCTGTAACCCTCTTCAGGCTCTCCACCAGGAACCCCCCTGTTCCTCAGTGCTAGAAAGCAGGGACGTCCCAGCATCCTGAAAACCATGGCCTTGATTTGAGGGCAACCTCAGGCAACTCCTAGCCTCCATGGAAGCCGGGGTAGGCCCCAAACACATTTATGCCAGGTGCCATGAGGGAACTTCATTTAATTTCAAGACATAGATGTTGGGGAGAGGAAGTGTATTTTTCAAGAGTTAGGCTGGAAGGCAGACCTGGTTGTAGGAAGAGCGTGGCCATAGCACTGCCACCCAGCTCTCTGCCACAGTGGCTAAAACCAGCTGCCCTCTACCCACTCTGCAAAATGGGACTCAGGGTCAGTTTTGCATGCTGAGCTGGAGTGTGCAGCATGACTGTGTCAGAAGGTGAGACAGGGCAGGTGACGTCTCACACTCTTCAGAACTGGTGTTCAGAGCACCTGAGGTGGAAGAAGGTAGAAGCAGACCCCAATCCTGGCCCTACCACGTAACCCTGCGTAAGCTTTGACTAGGAATCCGAGCCTCTCTAGGCCTCTATTTGATCAGTTATAAAGGAGATAATAATACCTAAAGCCCTAGAAGTCTCTAAGGATAAGAATCATGATAGTAAAGGCTTATATAATATTTACTATGCACCAAGAATTATTTTAAATGTATCTATCTACCATCTATCATCTATTTCAACTTCTTAGTACCCATAAGGTAGATTTTTCTACTACTCTCTTTTATAGATGAAAAAATTGAGGCTTAGACAGGTTAAGAAATTTGCTACAGGACCCAACCAAATTAGCAGGGGTGCTGGGATTTGAACACAGACTCTAAAGCCTGTGTCTTAATCATACACTATATAGTCCCCAGAGAATACATGTGAAGGTTCTAGCAATAGTGTCCAGACCATGCCCAGTCCAGGGCCTGGGGGGTGGTAGGGACACACGCCTGGTAGCTGTGGTCCTCAAATGCCCCAAGGCTGCCCTGAAGAACTGGAAACTAAAGAGGAGATGCCAGTGTTTTGTCATTTGGTCCTGCCACCGACTAATCAAATAGAGGGCCAGAAATACAACTATTACTCTAAGAGAAAAACAAAAAAACCTCACATGTTCAATCATGTAAGGGGTTTACATGCCAGCTGCCGGAGACTGGTGTAACCCGTCACCTCTCAGGTGGGTCTGCAAGGGCTGCAGGGTACACTAGACACCACATGACACACAGCCTCCCCCATTCCGGGGCCACTACAGCCAGCTCTGGAAGGCAAGGCTCCTACTCTGCTCCCCAATCTCCACATCCCATGTCAAGTGTTTCCCTTCCAGATTCTCAAAAGCCCTTGGAGTTTCTAGGGGGACCTATCTTCCCAGGACTTCAGGCTCACACCCGTGCTCCTGAGATAAGAAACAAAGGAAAATGAACGAGTCAGAGAGAAGTCTCACAGACTCGTGAAACATAACAGCATCAGAGTAAGAAAAAGGAACTAGAAATGAAGCCACTTCCTCCAGGCTCACCTTCCCTGACCAGTAAATGAATGTGGCTTGCTTTAGAATTTAGTACCAGGGAAGAGCATGTCTCTCCTGCCACATGTCCTTCTGTCAGACACCCATATAACAATCATATTTCCATTTCTGCTTTTGCTGCCAAAAAGCTCACAGTTGAATTTAATGCTCTGTGTCAGCGACCATCTAATCCTAGGTCCCCGGCAACACCACCTTCTCCCCTTCCCATCCTTTCATCTATATGGGGATCTATTTGTTCTGGCTTCATTTGTAACTGTCTCGATTCTGTCCCAGTGGTCTCAATTCTCCTTTTTGGAAGCTGGTAGGACACACATTAGAGATGGACACAGGATTACAGAGGGAGATTTCAGCATTAAAAGGGACTTGGATTAGTGACCTTTTAAGGCTCCCTTTTAACCCTGTGACTCTGGACGGTGATCAGTAAATACATTCTTCTTCTGCAACAAAGCTACGCCTCTCCACTGCCTGCTGGAAAAGGGTGTTCTGCTCCGGGAATGTCAAGGAGTGATTGACTCCGGCACGGGCGCTGGCCGGGCACCACGAGCACAGAGTGCTCACTGCTTCTGGCCAGTGTCACCTTGACGCACTAGAGCTGGGCTTGGTTGCAGGACACCAGCTGGCATGGAGGCAGGATGAACTGACCCCTTGAGAACAATGGCTTTTCCACCATGCAACTGCCTGCTAATTGACAACAAAGCCTTCACAGTGACTGTGGAGTCACGAGGCTGTCTTTACAGGCAGCATGGGGAGAAGTCTCTTTTAGAACCTTCTTTGGAGCATACACAGGAGCCGCCATGGTGTCCCCTCTGCAGCTTGAGCTACATGTCCATCAGAGGCATAGCATCCAGTGGTCTGTGCTGGGACACTTGGCCAATGCCAGGCCCTGGTTGTGGGGTGCCCCTTCCAGCTCATGTTCTCATGTCCAGAAGACTTTCTTTGACCCACTGAAAGGTGATGGAGTTCGACTCCCACATAATTTACAGACTGGGAAACAGAAACCCAGAAAAGTTATGACCTGACCAAGGTCAGACTGCCCATTACCAGCCCAGCAAGAACTAAAACCCACTCTACAGAGTTAGGTCCGGGATAGGTTGAGTCCTGACACAAGGCATCAGTGGGGCATTGTTTTTATGAAGAAGGCATAGCTCATGCCATAGCATGTGGCTCTATGACTCAGGACAGCCTGGACTCCATTGAAGGGCCCAAGACAACAGCTGACCTGGACCAACAAAGGGTTAACATCTCAGAAGAGCACGTCCTAAGCTGGAGTCACCCCTAGACAGTATATCATGGCCCTGGGAAGAGGCCATCAACAGCTTAGGATTAGGATAAACACCCTTTCAAGTGACTAAGACTCCCCTTAGGTAAAGGCTGGGCTGCTGGGCCATAAGCCAATCCCATGGACAAAAGTGTCAACAAAATAAACTGCACCTTTAACCCAGCATCCCAACACTCAGATGCCCTTTACTTTTTTGTGTTTAGGCAAAATTTGGTTAACTGGGTGCCCCTAGGTCATCGGGTGAAGATAGGACTTTAGCTAGGATTCAGCCCATCTGTCTCTACCTTCAGACTGGGTGTGGTTCTGACTTCCAGACACATCAGCTTATAACTGGAGTGGTAAGCAGAGGTGCATCCCTCTCTCCTCACCTCCATTACTTCCCGACACCTGGGTAGCCACCTCCCAGACCCTGGTAAGCACTACGGCTATTCTGGAGTTCCTGGAGGGAGACGTGGTTGGGTTTAAGGTGAGCTCAGTTCAGTGTAGTTCTGCAATCATCAGGGGCTAGTTTGTGGACGACTGTTTTTCCTTAGTGCCTGGATAATATTCACCTTGTACTCAGGGATAAGAGTAACAAGGGAGGCTTCCTGGCTATGAGAATCAAACCCAGACATTCAATATTACTACAGGGCTTTTTAGTTGATGGCTCATCTTCACATTTATCCAATACAAACCTGACCACAGACTATGAAGACGCTAACAATATTCTTATTTAACAATAAAAAACTGAGGTCAAAAGAGGTTAAGTGCCTTGATCAAGGGCATATAATTACCAGTGAAGTCAGGATAGCAATCTGATTTCCTGCCTCTTTAGTGAATTGAGACTGCCTTCCAAAACAATTTAGCTGATCTAGACCCTTGGAAAAACATTTTTTATTATTTAAGCACAGGTCTTACTGATGTCCATAGGGTACCAGTTTGTATAATAAGTCAGATTCCTTAAGCACCCCTGGGGGAGGGGGAGGGCAGTGGGCTTGGTTCTAGGGGACGATTCAGCATCTGAGCTCCCACCTGGCCAGCATATGTCTTCTGCTCCACAATTTTTGTCCAACTCCCCTCCTGGGGCTTGAGTCCTATAGAACAAGCTCAGAATGCAAAGCTCTAGGCAGGGGAGACCAAAACCATCAATGGAGCCCTGCCCAGCTCCCCTGTTTTAGGAAGGCACTAGTATCTTGTTTGGGAAGATGGTGGTACCACGTTAAAAGTACGGAGGCAGAGCCAGGCCTAAAGTGAAGGCCCAGTTTTGCCACAGTCCATGTGTCCCTGGACAAACAGCTTTCCTCACCCAGGCCTCAGATTCCTCATCTGAAAAAGGAGGAATCCAATCCAAAGGTTGGATTCTGTCATCTCTGTTTTCTCCTTGTTTTCTAGTTCTCCACAAGGACTCATCTGATAAGCAGCGAGAGCAGAGCCTTCATAGGGACCTCATTCTCTGAAATGACTTTACCATAAAAGGGGAGCATGTAGCAGGGACTAACAGATTCACAGAAATTCTGGAGAGTCCAAAACGGATTTTAATTAAAATGTAAATGCTGTGAACATTCAAACTCACTCCGCCCTGGAAGCTGGGGCCCAGCTGCCGAGAGGGGTTAGGGCAGGCATCCTCAAACTGCAGCCTGGGGGTCGCATGAAGCGGTGTGAATTGTATTTGTTCCTGTTTTGTTTTTTACTTCAAAATAAGATATGTGCGGTGTGCATAGGAATTTGTGCATAGTTGTTTGTTTTTTTTAAACTATAGTCCGGCCCTCCAACGGTCTAAGGGACAGTGAATTGGCCTCCTGTTTAAAAAGTTTGAGGATGTCTGGGTTAGGGCACCATCATTAGCATTAACAGGTGCCCTGTGTAGGTTGCTAGCACAAAACTCTATCAGAGGATCTCATCAACATGGAAGGCCCATGCAAGGGAGGATGGGTGTCCTCTAGCTTAGCTCAGGCACACAGTGAGCTCTACTTAGAGGTGATTTTGAGTCCTGAGTTTGAGACAAAGCCCCTGAGTATCTTCTCCTCCCATTAAATGCACTGTTGCTGCCTAAAATCCCATCATTAGGGGTTCCTTCGAGTTGGGGACTATACTCCTATTAGTAGGCGAATAGTGTAGAAGAGGTAATAATTCTCATTACTAGTCACTTTGCAGTTATGTAATCTTGGGTATCAGTCCTGTGCTTTCTTAGAAACAGTGACAAAAATGCCTAGGCCACTGTGTCAGGTATAGGGGTACTGTCAGAGCCTGGTCCTAGGAATCTTTTCTTGGGGAAGCCAGAACCTCAGGGTTGTGCTCAGCCTTCTCAGGGCTGATGATCCAGGGACTCCATTTTGGAGGATGACTCCTCCAAACAGCAGGAAGAAACTCAAGTTCTGGTAACCAGGGAGAGGTTCCTCAGTGGACCAGGAGCCGACCAAGTAACAACGGAGCAGCCATGGCAATGGAAGGCCTTCCCCCCTTCCCCAGTCTTCTGCCCCAAGGGAGGAGGACCATGAGAATACAACAGGTACACCCAAATAGTGATGCACATGGCCCTGCTGCTGGCTGGGTTTTGCATTCACTCTACTCACTGTAACTTTTGGTGATTGTCTAATTACGGCTCATTACAAACATCAAGTTACATTTGCAAGGTGGTAACTACAGGGGAAGGATACAATTATTATAATGAAGCCTCCCCACCCCAGATTCTCTCCCCTCCAATCAGTCCCAAATGCCACCATTCAAATCATCTTTCTCGCCTGCCACCTGGTCCTCTTGGGCTCTTCCCCTGCACCCCTCCCTAAAGCCAGTGTGACAAAGCATGACTCAGGTGTAGTTGCCTCTGTGGCTTGTCTCCCTCAAACAGTTCTTCTTTCCCATTTCTTTGCCTTGCTAATGAGCAGTTTTTCCTGGCGCTGGCCTTAAGAGATCTTCTGACTCAGCCTTCTAAGTAGCTTGGATCCCAGAGATGCAATACTGTGCTACCAACTTGTTTCATGACTGTTTCAGAATTGCTTCTGCTGCTAAAGCTGTCCTGGGCGAGCCAGGCTTCCTCCTCTAAACGGAACTTTCCAGGACAAAGGCTGGTCTGTATCCGGAAAAGGAGAAGGGAGGGTTGGCTTCAGTCCTTCACTTCTGCTGATTAACCCATCCCAAGAGCAAAGCACCATTTTTAAACATTGGTCACTAACCCAAGTATTCAGAGAAGAGAAGGCTGCAGCCAGTGAGAAGAAAGGCAAGAAGTCCAGGCAAACTCTCCCTTTCATGGAACTGGGAGTTTTTATCTTGAAAAAGAGATTACGAGGGAATGTGACAGCTTCAAAATCTGAAGAGCTGTCACATGTAAGAAGTAGCAGACTTGGCCTGTGTACCTGGAGGCAGAATCAGGATCTGCAAGCACCCCAGCCATGGACTGTCTCACAAAGTAGTGAGTTCACAGATGACCACTTGTCCAGGAGGCCAGAGAAGAGATTCTCCCTAGGTGGCACATGCTTTCTGAGGTCCCTCCATCCTCAGGCTGTGTCTGTGTCTCATGGCAATAATCTAGCACAACACCTTACACATAGTGAGTACTCACAATGTTTCTAGACTGTCAAATGGACAATATTAAATTACACAGGGAAACTGGCTTTCAGTAGGTGGTAGAGAGAGACCTTCCCCAGCAAACTCCTTTCAAATCAAAGATACTGAATGTAGCACCTAACAGGAGTTATCCAAACTCATGCACATTAGGGTCACCTAGGGTGCTTATTTAAAATGCAAATTCTTGGGCCCCATTCAAAATCTGAATTCAGTAGGTCTGGACTGGGGACAAGAAATCTGCAATTTTTAAGAATCTCCCCAGATGACTCCCATGATGTGATGGGCAGATGGCTCTTAAAGAGATGTAGACTCAAGAAAAAATCCAGGGTTTCTTCTGGCTCCCGGATGCAAGCTCCACTGGAGTTGCCATTGCCTTGAACTTACCACATCCACAGGGCCCAGAGATGGGGAAAGCTTCCATCTCATTTGGGGGGGACCCCAGGAAGCACTGAGGCCCAGAGCAGCAGGAAGAAGAGTAAGGCATCTTTCAACATAAGACCCATCCCTAGACCTATGCCATTCCTAGACCTATGCCATTCCTTGCAACTGAGAAGCTGGACTTTAATATCCCTGCCATACCACAGACGCAGTCTGGAGAGCTAGCACACCTCCTGTGATGCTTCTGCTCTTGCAGCTTCCCTTCCCGTTAATGGCTCCACCTAGCCCCCTAACCTGATGCATTCTTTGGCTCCCATCAGGAATTGGGCTCTGCTTTTGGCTCTCCTGCTTTTGATTTTCTAGACTGGCTCCTAGGACCCTACACCTTGGGGACGTCCCAAGTCCAAAACCCTCCTTCTATAAGTCTAGCCAGCCTGTCTCTGAAAGCTCCTCCACTTGCTAGGCAGAGAAAGTTGAAGGGTTGGAGCTCAACCCACCCTCCTTCCCCATGGTGCTTCCTGCTCCTCTCCCACCCCACTCAGAAGGAATCAACCTGCCCCTTCCAGAAAGAAGGCTCTCTCTCACAGTGCCCAAATCACTGCCAGTGCCTGGCCAGACCAGGCTTCTCCCTCCACTGCCCTTTGCCTACAGGGATTGATTTGTTTAGTTTCAACAGTTTAATCTTCTCCTTCCCTTGGAGCAGAGCTGTTTCCCTCTGATCCCTGGTGGGAGGCATTCTGTATTGGACTGAATAAAGGAGGGGTTGGGGGAGGAAAGGAAAAGAAAAAAAAAAAAAAGAAAGAAAGAAGGAAAACATACCTCCTGGCAAAACCCAGAGCACCACTTACACATCTTTCTCCGATACATTATTTATAGTGTGACTGAAACATTTATTCCTCCCCTGCTCTTCCAAAGAGCACCGGTGTTTCCACTGAGCTGTAACAAGTACAGCGAGGCCGGCTGCGATTCTGTATCACTCAGCTCTAACACCAAACATTTGATACACAATGGTGCACCCCAGAAAATGCAGCAGCTCACAGCAGCCAGGAGGAGGGGGAGGCTGGGAGAGAGGGGGGTGCGGCTCCAGTAGGCAGGGAGAGGGACCAAGACTCAGGGTGCAGAGAGGAGTAAGGGTTCCATGGGCAGACAGCTGGGGGTCCTCATTCAGCCAGGCTTGCAGAGAACCCCACAACAGGATGTGGGAGGCCTGGAGTCAAACCCACATCAATGACACTCCAAGAGGCACTGGCAGGTGACCAGCTTTCTGAGCAGAAATTTTTATTTATTCAATAATTTATATAAATAGGTACATTTGTGAATTGTGGTGGGATAGGAAGGGGAGAAACCTTGGATTCATACCAATCTACTTCCAGGGCACTGCTGACATTCCCCGCTGTGTGACCTAGGGCAAGTCACATAATTTCTATGGAGCTCCACTTTCCCTTTCTGTAAAAAATAAGGATAATAATTCCTACCTTGCATGGCTGTTTTGGAGTGTTAAGTTCATATATAAAAAATACCCAGCACTTCATAGAAATTTCACCACTCTCTCTCTCTTTTAAGGGACTGAGCACGATGCCTAGCTCCCGATAGCTACTCCAAAAAGGTAGCCTGGGACATTGTAGGCTGACTAGTGTCATGAGCACGCACAGATTTTTATCTTGCAGAACTGTTCCCCAATGGCCTGGTTTCCATGCTGATGAGAAGACACAGCCCAGTAAGGGAGAACTGACATTCTCAAAGGCCTCCAGTCCTCTTTGAAAGGATGAGTGCAGGGACCTTCAACAGAGGAGTTCCACATCCTCATTCATCCTGGCTTCGCCTCAGCTGACCCAGCAGCTCCCACTCGCTGCCCATCTCAGCAGGTGGAGTGTCAGCTGACAGTCCTGCCCTCAGGGCCCTCCCTCGGAGCCCTCCCGGGTTGATGTCTAAACCCCCCAGGGCTTTTCAAGCCCCTCCTGCATCGTGAATGTCAGCCTGGCTTCTCTGACCAGTCAGCCAGCCCCTGGAAGCTCAGGACCAGCTGGCTCTGTCCTCTGACGTCCTCAAGGAGACTGGGAGTTGGCTGTTACTGACTGAGCAGTTACAGACAAGTTGAAGAACATCTCTAAGATTCAGTTTCTTTTCTGTAAAATGAGCCTACCTCGGTGGAATAACCACAGTGCCAGCCACAAACACAACCACTAACACTGCCTGTCTGCACAGAGGAGGCGGGTCACTAGTCTATGAGCTGGATGTGTACTCACCAACTCTTAGGTGGGCAGGAGTGGACCCAGGTTTCTGGGTCCAAAGCATACATCATTTTGGCAGTCTCCTGAAAAAATATAGGGCTTCAGGGCGGCGCCTGTGGCTCAGTGGATAGGGTGCCGGCCCCATATACTGAGGGTGGTGGGTTTGAACTCAGCCCCAGCCAAACTGCAACAAAAAATAGCCGGGGGTGGCTTGTCGCCTGTAGCTCAAGCGGCTAAGGCGCCAGCCACATATACCAGAGCTGGCAGTATATGTGAATCCAGCCCGGGCCTGCCAAACAGCAATGACAATTGCAACCAAAAAATAGCCAGGCGTTGTGGCGGGTGCCTGTAATCCCAGCTACTTGGTAGGCTGAGGCAAGAGAATTGCTCAAGCCCAGGAGTTGGAGGTTGCTATGAGCTGTGATGCCACAGCACTCTACCCAGGGTGACAGCTTAGGCTCTGTCTCAAAAAAAAAAAAAAAAAAAAAATAGCCGGGCATTGTGGCAGATGCCTATAGTCCCAGCTACTCCAGAGGCTGGGGCAAGAAAATTGCCTAAGCCCAGGAGTTGGAGGTTGCTGCGAGCTGTGACACCACAGCACTCTACCGAGGGCAATAAAGTGAGACTCTGCCTCTAAAATATATATACAGCTTCAGAATGGGTGTGTGTAAGTAAGGGGCTCTCAAGCTTAAGCTGCATTACCTACCTGGGAAATCTACCTCTGCAGATGGATAATTGTCATTGTCCCTATTTTACAGATGAGGAGACTGAGCCCAGAGAGATTAGTAACTTGCCCACTGTCACACAACCAGCATGTTTGAAACTGGGGGATTCACACCCAGACAGCATGACACCTGAGCCCAATGCCAGCGGCCTCCATCACTGCCCAGGACCGAGGCATACTAAGGTGTGAGGCAGTGCCTTGCCACGCTGAGACGCTGCTGATGTATAGGTTGGCTGGAAGTTGGAGGAGAAAAGAAATGTATAGTCAGCCCAACCTCTGCCTTTCACAGATGAGGAGCCCATGGCTCAGGAAGGTTAGTCACTTGCAAAGGCCCACACAACACATAGGCCAGAGCCTATGTTCCCAAATGCAGACCACGTCTCCCTCTTTTGCCCACAAAAGGACCGAGAAAGGGCTTATGGTGATTTGGTTAGTGGTGGAGTCTCCTTCTCTATCTCTGCAGTTAGAGCCCAGGGCTGCTGCTGAGATCCCCTGTACCCTCTGAGCAGCTCCTTGTGGCCTCCCTGTATCCCAAGAAGCAGAGGGTATGGAGTTCCTGAGATGAAGTCCAGCCTCCAGCGCTTCCTAACCAGGGGACCTCAAGCCAGCCCCTCCAGCCTCAATTTTCTCATCTGTGAATTGGAGGTGTTAAGACTCACTACAAGGGTGGTAGCGGTTAAACAAGATCACAGGTATGAAGAAGTGGCGCTGTGAGTGGCGTTTTCCATTGTGAATATTGCAGGGGCACAGTCAATATTAGCCCCTTTGCCTCTAAAACCCAGGCACCTGCATTGTAACTAACTGTCCTCTGAGGACTTTGGGCCTTTGTCCTTGTCTTATCCCCCGGTTCGACTTTCCATCTGTTTCTTAATCTGGCCCCTGGGCTTGCTGGCAGATGCCCCTGATGACAAGGCAGCTGTTGCACCCCAGTGACCTGTCTAGTGCAGCTGTTGGGCCTCCTGAGGCCCCTCACCCTCCTCTCTGGGCCTGTCCCAGTTTCCAACTCCCTACCCCTACCCCTCTGTGTCACACACCCAGGTCTGCGGAGACCACCTCAGCCTTAGGTGGTATGGAGTGTAAGGCCTGAGCCCAGCTGAGGGCAAAAGACCCCTCTGAAGGGCTGACCACTGCGGGAGCACACTATTTGGAAGATGGCCAATTCAGGCCTGGTTTCAGAAGGTGTGGCTACCCCAGGGGGCTGTAGGCCTTGACCTCCTCTCCTATGAAACAGTGGTAACAATGTCTCCACCTCTCCCAGGGTGGCTGGAAAAGTAGATGTAGTGATGGTATGGAGTGCCTAGCATGGTGCCTGGCACATGTCGGGGGCTCCATAATGCCTGTAGTTACTGTCCCCATCAGTGTCCTCACCAGAGGTGGGGGTGTCAGGGAAGCAGTTGGCAGGTGTCCATGGCCTGGTCTGGGGGGTTGGCTCCTCCAGGAGTCTGGACAGCTGCTGGGGGTCCCAGGAGCAACACCCAGCTTTCCAGAGCAGATAGCTGGCAAGGGCAGGTGGGACCAGAGGCTATCTTTCCAACAGGGTGTCTGCCCAGCCCCTGCCCTCTAATGGACTGGACTTCCTGCAGGGGAGGCTTCACATCCTTGGCACTGAAAAGCCAGCCCAGCTAACAAGGCTGGTTTCAGGTAGCTTCTCCACCTTCTCCCTGCTCATTCCCAAATCTTTCTTCCTCTTTGCACCCAGGACTCAGTTTCCCTCTTGGCCCTCAGCCTGGCTCGCTCCTCTGCCGTAGCTGCCCTGAGCTGACACAGTCCAATCTGTGGGATGATTAGAACACCGAGAGGAAGGGGTCTGAGGCTTGGCAGCAGCCTCGCCCCCAGGAGGAGATGCTGCTTGCCACCCTGTGGTCCCACAAACCACCCTGTATCCAAAACACATCAAAATTGGATTTGGTTTGATAATTCCCATCCTGGGAAGAAGGGAGGGAAGTGGGGTCTAGCTCCAGAGGTTCTTCCACGAGTCTTACATGGGAGCAAGCAAGTTGACCATTCTGAGACAAGGTACCAAAGAAACACCATTAGCATTTAATTATGTGATCTCATTTATTCCTACAACAACCCTAGGAGGAGGAGATTATTATCCCCATTTTCTTTCTTTTTTGAATTTATTTGCTCCTTTAAAAAGTATTTTTAAATGTCTACTACATGCCAGGCAAGGTAGTGGAATACAGTGGTGAATAAGACATTTAATGTACCTGTCCTCATAGGGCTTAAGATCCAGATGAGGAAACTGAGGCTCAGAGAGATTTGCTAAGGCCACAAAATATCTGCCCTTGGTAGTGACATGGTGCCTCCCATCCCTCTGCAGGATGCTTTGCAGTCTCTACAGATCCCAGAGGACCAGTTCATTCTAGAGCATCCCCCAGCCATCAACTGGATGTCTCAGGAGTCTGCTCTCAGTAAAAACCGGCTTGTGCAGGACCATATGTAAAGGCACCTTGTAATCTGTAGAGCACAGGGCACCCTTTGGTCATTTCTTCCCCTCATTAAGCTATAGCCCAGTGGGTATCTGGGAGGCTGGCCAGGTCTCTTTTTAATTGTGGGACACTGGCAGGTGAGTCCAGAAAGGCACCTGTGCCAGTACCTAAACAGCACTGGGCTTTAGGCTGAGAGAGCTTACCCTCCCCACCCTCCCTCCAGTGCTCCAGCTCTGGCTTCTATCTGACTGCAGCGCAGCCTGGTCCTACACCAGCCACTTCTGCTGCCCAGTTCTGTTCCTGCTGCTTCTGAGCATGAGGAGTGGAGAGAAGTGAGGCTCGAACAATAGCCAACTTGCAAAAAATCCTGATGCTGGAGTTAATAAAAAGAAATGAACCCATTCAGGCTAGCACCCAAATTACAGTCTTGGTTTCACTGTAGTGATAGAAGGTGGGTACTTTGGCGTGGAGCGGGGAGTCGGTCTGGTGGGGGTGGCAGAGAGGGAGGGGGACTGGTCTGCTGCAGACTAGGGGGCCTGGCTCTGGGACTTGCTTTTTCTCTTCCTTTCCAGCTGCCCCTCCTCTCCAGATCCCCCTCCTATGAATATATTTGTTTGTTTATTCCTATTGATTTCCAAAGACCTAGGTGCCCCCAGGGCCTCTTGCTACAGGTGAACCAAATGCAAATCCGACAATTACAGTCAATCCAGAGGCAAAAATTCCCCATAAAAGGAGAAAGCCAAAGGGTTTCCCGCTGGGGATTGCAGCCCTCAAAGACAAGTCTTCCATTGAAGGGCAGCTTCAATGGGCCTGGCAGCGCTGGCACAGTCAGGCACCAGGGTAGGCAGATGGTTGGGGGATCGGCCCTCAGGCTGGCTCTGACAAAGCTCAGCCTCATGCTGCTGGAGGTGGCATCTTGCCCTGGGAGACCTTCAAGGTCCCCTTTCTCCTGAGCTGGGTGTGGGGTGAGAAGTGGTGGCCTGACTGCCTCTAAGTCTTCCCTGCTGGGGCATTTGACAACCAACTCGTGGACATTCTCAGTGCCAACCCCTGTGCTAAGCCCTGAACAAGACAGATAAACCTGGTCCCAGGGCTGACATTGTAGTCAGGAAGATCAGATTAAAAACATCAAAGGTGGTAGTGTTCGGGTAGAAACCCGGAAGGAAGTGAGATGGACAGGGCTACTTCAGATAGGCCAGGAAAGAGCTCTTTACTGAGAAAAATGACATTTACACTAGGTCCTAAAGGATGAAATGAAGCACAATGGGAAGCATGGGGTGGGATGGGGGGGCTTTCCAGGCCAAGGAACTTGTGCAAAGGCCCTGGGGCAAGGACAGATGAAAGGCCCTGCTTTTGAGAAACTAAGAGGTCCATGTGGCTATAGCTCAATGAGCAAGTTGGACTGTGGCAAAAGATGGGCTCAGAGAGTGACAAGGACCAGACCACAGGGCCTTAGGGGCCCATAGAAATATTAAGCTCAGACTGATGACCTGGCCAGGCCTGTGATGCTGGATCATCTTTAATGGAAGGAATCTTTTTGGCTCCTAAGTCTTCAGAGCCCTTTGCCCCCCTCTTAGGAAGGAAAGGAAAGAACTTTAGATAGCACTTCTGATGCTTGTTACCTCTTCATAATTTTAAGTATGCTGGATGTACCCCAACTTCTCTTCATCATTCAAAACCAAACCTACTCATTCGCTAACTTAATCACTTCAGTAAATACTGAATTCTACCTGCAAGCAGAGCAGAAGGCAGATGGGCAGGAGGCAAATGGCAAGTTTGGTAGGACCTGGGCAGGCCTGGAATGTCATGACTGGGAGCTTAGCTCTGATACTGGAGCATGGGGGCCCTTTGAAGGTTTTAAAACAAGGGGCGTCAGATTCAAGGAGGTTCCAGCTGCCACGAGAAGGGTCCACTCAGGCTACAGTCAGAGGCCACTGTGACTGTCCAGTGAGAGGGGCAATTCCTCCTTGAATCATTTGCCCACTCCCCCGACAGAGTCAGAAGTCTGTGCCTTTGAACTTGGGTAACATTTGATTCCTACTTCTATTGTATTCCACTTATTTGTATGCCCTTCACTGATATTCCAAACCAACAGATATTGCAAAGATCCTTTCTTCTGGATTTTAGAATCCATTAAGGTTTTGGTCAGAGGCACCAAGAAGGAGGGAACAGACCAATCCCTTGGTGTCGTTTCTCTGATGTTGACAGTGAAATGAATCTGCCTTCCTGGGCATGCAATAACTTGACAGAAGGGCAGGTACTGGAGGGTCTGGGTGGCAGAAGTCAGACTGGAATTCCGTTCTCCATGCTTACATTCATGTGGATAGCGGAGAGCTGGCTTCATCTTGAAAGAGGTGCACATTTAGAAACTGTGAGGCCAATTCCCTCTGGCCTGTGCCTGGCATAAGGAATGCACTTAGCGTTAGCACTTCAAAGCACCAACCTGGCCCACATCTTCCAGAGAGGGACACAGCCAGGCAACCTGTGCTTGCAGCAGTGTTTGATATGTAAATTTCCTGTCTCTTTAAGCTACACTGTTTATGAAATGGAGAGTTAGAATCAGAGTTAAGGAATTTGAGCCCTTCCAGATCATGAAGCCCCAAACCTTTGCTTTATAGAGCAGCGGCTCACTGGGGTAAAATGACTTGTCCTGGCCCCTCAGTGAAAGGACCTGAGTCTCTTGCATGGATTTCAGTGGCTACATGGAGCCCACATTTCCATCTCAAGGCTTACCTGCTAAACCCAGTGCACACGTAAAATGTCTCCCAACAGCAGTCCTGGGATCTGAGAAATAAATACTTAGATAAAAAGCCATTTACCACGACCCAAATGCCTTGTAACAGAGGCTATGCACCTGGCAGGATAAGCCAATTACCAAAGGATTGTGTTCCAAATGCAGCCTAACTGTCTCAGAGCCATGTCAGGGGGAAATCAATAAATAGTTAATCAATGGATTGATTGATCGCTTACTGCTAGTAATTAAATTTTGAGAAAGTACAAATTCTATTAGACCTATGGTCAGTCAAAAGCAATGCTCAGATCCTGGAACATGGAAGGAATTGAAAATAGAAACCCCATGGCTCCCTTATTACAAAGGCAGAGGGGGTGGAGATGAAAGACTCTCTTGAAGCAATGCAGGTCTTTAGAGTCCAAAGAAACTTTGGGCTTCATCCAGTCTGACTCCCTCACATTGGAGATGGGGAAACCAGTGCTGGGGAGGCTGAATTCCTCCCAGGGAGCCAGAGGGTTAGTGTCAAAGCAAGGATGGCTGCCTGCCTTCCAGCCCAGCACCCATTAAGAGAGGGGCAGGTAGTCCCTGTTGAACAATCTGGGGTGTGCTAGTGACATCAGTGGTGGGTTGCTAGCAGCTTTTTCCCACTAGGGGCACTCACTAGATTTCCAAGTGGCCATTTCCCCCTTACCCCAAACACGTGGCTTTTCCATTAGCAAAAATTTGCTGAGAGGCCTATGGCTTTATGTATCCATCTCCTTCTGGCAAAGTCGAAAGAGAAAATGCTCAAAGGATAAGAATTTGCCATCACTGGGGAATTCAGCATGAGCACGTGCACTTGAACAATTCCAGGAGAAGCAATCTTAGCAATTTCAGGGTAAGCCATGGGTGTCGGTGGTGATCTCACAAGGTGTCTCATTTTCTTAGTACATATCTTTTCATTCCAGGTTCTGCCTGATTCTTTTCCTGTAGCACTGAAGTGCCATGTCACCACGGTCTGGCATACTTGTGGAACTGATCCAAGACTTAAGGTGTGATATAACAACATCAAAGGTGATCATCCACTCAGGTTGAGTAGCCTTTTATGCCACTGAGACCAATGCCATTGGTTTACCTATACCTCTATATCTGGAGGTGTGAAGTAGAGGAAGCCCACCACTGGGGCTGTGTATTTCTGTACTTGTTCCCAAGATCAAGTGGAAACTCCTCCAGGAAGCCTCCCCAGACCACCTGCCTGGATCTAATCTCTCTAAAACATCTGTGTTTCCCTGTGCTTTCCCATCTCCTCGGGTAATCAGTTTTCATTGCCTGTTCTTGTGGCTCTCTGTAGACAAGTTATAAACCCCAAGTACCTTCCTCCAGCCAGCCAGCATGGTTCTGAACCCCCTTGCCCCTTGCTGCCAGTCTAAATGTGACCAAGAAAGCTAAACACATTTTTATTACTTGCTTAAGCCAAGCAGAATTAGGTAGGTAAATCTTCCGGGGGGTGGAAATCAATACATCCCAAAGCCAAATACCAATGATTTTTGAATTATCCTTGGTCTCCCTAAGATCTGAGCTGGTGTTTCTGTTTAGATTAAGCACCTTGCTGAACTAGCTCCCTGGTGGACCTCTCCAAGGAAAAGATAGTCGGCTCCCTAAGAGCGGGAGTCCCATCTCCTCTCCTCCTTCCCATCATGCTTGAGAGTACGTTCTGTGAAGGCTCACCCCAAGTGATGATGTCTGGTGCTTCCCTCCAGACCTGACCCCTCCCCTCATCCCCTTTTTCTGACCCCTCCCAAACCTCCTCATGCCTGGGGAAGCAAATCAGAAAGATTAAGGATTACCTGACAAGTTCTGCGCACTCACAGGTAATGCCCAGGCCTCCTGCGCCCTCTGTGAACGGATTCACTGCCTAGAAGTATGATTTAATCAGCCTGTGGTCACCACTGGGGTGAGGGGAGGGGCAGCTCAGGAAGGGGATGCACCTCCGGGCCGGGCTCGCTCTGTTTGCCAGCCCCAGCTGTGTGTGCACACAATCAGCCTTTATTAACTATTACACTTCATTCTGGACAGCTACCTGGGGAGAACATCGATTCATTTCCCAACCTTTTAGGCTGCCCTGGAACTCAACATTTCCATTTATTTATCTCCTTATTTTCATGCACACGTGCAGGTTAGAGCTGGCCTGGGAAGATGGTGCTAAGAAATGGATTCAATCAGAAGCATATATCCAGCTTTCTTCCTTCAAATTCTCACCTTCCCTCAAATCTCACTCATGGGGTGGGTTCCTCCCCCTCCCACCTTGTAAGCCCTAAATAGAAGATTCTTCGCTGGAGAAAGCAAAAGTAGCCCTTCTATCCCTGTGTTGTACCTTGACATACTTTCATGTGGCTGGACGCCGGTTCTGTCCATCAGCTCCTGACCTGTGCTCAGGTACGTGCTCAGCACCTGCTGTGGGAGCACCTAGCACCTAGCTGGCACTCCTTTTTGAGGCTTTCCAGGCTAGGATTCAGACTGGACGGTCCCAAGTTGACAAAGGGATGTAGACCTTGGTTCTTTTGAGGGGGAAGCTGGCACAGTACCCCCATGCTATGACAAGGTAAGGGGGTTCTACGCAGAGGCATTTCTTATGGCTCAGATGGAATTGACACGATCCTCTCAGCAGATGGTGGCTCCTCAAATGGCATGGACGTCATGTCTTCATGCTTTGTGCCACGTATTCCGGGTGGCAGTCCCTATCTCTGTGTATTAATGGAGTATCATCAAGGTAGTGTCTCTGCCTGTCATCCCACCCCAGATGTCCCACGGCAAACCCTGGATCCCTAGTCTCCATGCGGCACACGGCCGAGCACCCCTTCTGTAGGGACTGAGAGGCAGTTGTGCTGGCAGAGGGCTGCATGGGATAAGAGAAAGGGCATCCTCACCCAGAGTCTCTCCACTGCTTCTGGCTGTGCAACTTTGGGCAAACCAGATGACTTCTCTGTACCTGTTTCTCTGCATTTATAAAATGGGACAGGCTGGGTGCGGTGACTCACGCCTGTAATCCTAGCACTCTGGGAGGCCGAGGCAGGTGGATTGCCTGACCTCACAAGTTCAAGACCAGCCTGAGCAAAAGCAAGACCCCCCCCCCCCTACTAAAATTAGAAAAACAGAGGCAAGAGGATTGCTTGAGCCTGAGTTAGAGGTTGCTGTGAGCTATGTAGCCACAGAACTCTACCCAGGGTGACAGCTTAAGACTCTGTCTCAAAAAAAAAAAGGGGGGGGGGAACATATCTGCTCAAGTGCTGGTTCTGTAGGGATGTGAAGGGTTACAGGGGATGACATGTGTACAGATTCACGGAGTATAAAGTCTCCTCCCAGGTGGACAGGAGAATGGCTAAGAGCACAGGTGCCAGAGCAGCTTCCTGGACTCCAATCCTGGCAGTGCTGCTGCCTAGCTGTGGGACTTGGGGCAAGTTATTGCCCACCGTTTCCCACTTGTAAAATGAAGATAGTAACAGCAACTCCCTTGCACACTACTCATGAGGATTGAATGGGCCAGTCTCTGCGAAGGACTTAGAACAATGTGTGTGTTAGCTTTTATAATTATACTCACAGATAGTCGACCTCCTAGCTGTGCTGTTCTCGAGACACACACACATACTCACCATGGCTCGGAACGTTTTCAGACATACCACAAAATATCTGGTTACTCTTTCTACCCCACCAGCCCGGCAGGGCCTTCTTTAGGCCTGGGTCCCAGTCTGGGGCCCGTGGAAGGAACCTGCCCACCGTGCAATGGCGGTAAAGATCTGGTTTTATAAGTGCTTGTCTGCTTTATCCCCCCAGCAGAAGCCAGAGCTGGGCACCTTGGGCACCATTTTTCGGTTGGTGTGAAGGTCGGCTATAGACACCTGCCCTCATCCCTCATCCACCCGCAGACTCTCAACGGGCTGCTTCAGCCTCCGTCTTATCAATATTTCCTCTTGGTGAAATGCAAACTCCATCGAGCAGTTCATGCTCCTGATCACAATTCTCTCTGTTCTGAGTAACGCCGCTCCAGGGCTAGCCTCTTATGAGGTGGGGCCTCTTATGAGGTGGGGCCTCTTCTGAGGTGGGGCTGAGGGTGCGAAGGGAGACAGACGGGAAGCAGAGGAGGAAATGGGGCTTTCAACCCACAGTTCAGACCCACCACATTCTCTCATAAAAAGTTCACTCTCATTCAAACACTACGACAGAGTGGAGAGCCAATGAGAAGACTGGCAATATTATCACAAATATCACAAACTGGCGGGTAAAAAGTCAGTGTCCAAGGGTCTCCATTTCTACAAGTGCACAGATCAGCCCTTCTCCCCACTCTTCTGGAGCTGCCGCGCCCCCAGCACAACCAGGCTTGGTCACAGGCAGCTGGGGCACGGGGAGGTGGACTGGGAGAGGAGCTAGTGCTGTCTGGTAGGACCAGTGGCTGTCCCCCAAACAGTGTGGGTCGGAGCATCACTGAGAGCCAGTTGGCAGGGCCATGCTCTGCTCCCCGTGGGGGCAGCGCCCAGAGCTTCAAGCTTCCCAGTCACTGTGAAACATTACACAGGTGCCCTGAGCACTGCCCAGGCAGCCATCGGCCCACCCAGGAGGGCTGTGGGCAAGCTGCCAGACCTTGGCTAATTGAAGGAGAGTCTTGTGAGGACAGAAGAGGCAGGGTGGAGAGTCCTGGGTGGAGAGCTGGGAGGACCCCAGCCAGAGGTGGACTCTCGGCCCAGTCATTTCACCTTCCTGGGTCTTGGTCTCTTTGCATCTACCACGAAGGTTTGAGCCAGGAGATTTTCCAGTCTCCTTTCTGCTCTAGTAGCCTAACTTTGTTATAATAGAATATAAAACAGGACTTTTCCCATTGTTTCAGAACTTCTGAAGCCCAAGGCAGAGAATCACAGGAGACAGGGACCCCCGCATTCTGAGGAGAGACACTCAACTCTCCCAGAGGGACATGCCAAGGGGTGGGGTGGGTCCTGAGCACCTGAGCCCTTCACCAGCTCCAGCCTGGGTCTGAGGAGAGAGTAGAGGGAGGTTGTCTTTGAGCAGAGCGGGCGTTCTGCAGGTTCCCTGGCTGTGTCTGCAGATTGCAAACCATCTGTGGTCCAAGCAAAGGGCTCTGAGTCCAGGGAAGCCCAGGGAACAGGGGCAGGGGAGGGCAGCCTTGCTTCAGAGCCCTGAGAGTGGTCTCAGCCACACTGCTCCCAGGACTGCCTGCTGTGGCCACAGAAAGAAGCCATGTGGTGTGTTCTAGAGCTGTGCTATGGGGGACTTGGGAGACCAACCCAAGAGGTCACCACCTGCATGGGGGAACAGGGCAGTGTGCAGGGGCCCAGAGAGCTACCTCCAAAGAGCTCATGGACTCATCAGTGAGAGAGATGGCAGCTGACGGCAGAGAGAGCTCCCGTGACAACAGGCAAGTAAAGGACCCTTTTGCCCATTTCCTCTCATCCCTCCTCCCCAGCCTAGAGCAGAGCTGGGGGGGGTTGGTAAAGCCAGGAGTATGCAAAACCAGATCACCCCTCCCTTCTCCTTGCAGGTGCCCCAGACTAGCTGGCCCCTGGCAAGGATTAGGGACCGGAAAGAGGGGCAGCCTTGACAGGTGGGTGTTTGAAGTTTTGAGCAACTATTTGGGAGTATCTACCAAGCAGGAACTATTTCAGGCCCCGAGGATGTGGCAATGAATACAATGGACAAACCTTTGCCCTGCTGGAATCCACCAGGGGAGGGGGGTAAGCAAATAAGAAAATGCCCTGTAGGGGGAAGGGTGTTAAGTGCCAAGGAGGGGCCAGAGTTCAGCAGGGAAAGTGGAGGGTGGTGGTGGTGCTGTAATTGACAGAGGGTCCACAACTATCCTGAAAGGGTGACACTCCAGAGTCCTGAAAACAGTGGGTGGGTGAGCAAGGGCACTCCAGGAAGCAGAACGGGACAGCAAGCACAAAGGCCAGAGGCTGGCTCAAGGTGGAGCCTTTGAAGAAAAATGGCGTGTTCCAGGCCACTGTGCAGAAATGGCAGGAGAGGAGGTCCCGAGAAGGAGGGCCAGGCCGTGCAGGGCCTCGTGGGCCAGCACTATGGCTTCTATGGGGAATGAGATGGGAGCCATCAGAGAGTTCTGAGCATTGGGGTAACTAGTTTTCAATACTAGAAAGTGACAGGCAGAAATGCTATGGTATTATCTGCAGCTAAGCACCAGAGGCAGGTTCAAGCCAAGAACATCTGTGGCAACAGCTACACAGGCACATATAAGGGAAAGGCTCTGAGACTTGGTGGTCCCACTGTTGGGGGGCCTACACGACCACATACAAACCCTTTGCCCTCTTCCTCCTCCTCCTGTCCTTCTAAGACAAAGACACAAAGGATCTGGCCTACCCCACCCCCCAGAAGTTCTGCCAAAAGACCCTAACTTTATAGGCAAGCTGTAGAACACACCCCATATAAAAGGGGCCTCTCACTGCCCCTGAGGCATAGACGCCATCTTTGCACTGCCCAGGTGGGTCACCCTCCCCTTTCGATAAACCTGGCCTGAACATCTCCTCTGTGGCCTCATCTCTGGGCACCACCGTTTCCACCTTTCACCCATCACCTTCTGATGGATGGAAAGCCACTTTTGGTCTGTCTGAGCCACAGCAGAGGCCAGGGCTCACTGCCACCCCAGAGGCTGACTTTGGGCCTGGCTACTGTGCAGTGATGCGTGTTAGACACTGAGCAGAGGGCAAGCCCAACAAGCTTGTGGCTAGCCACAGGGACGCCCTGCCCCAGAGGCCCTGGCAGGGATCTAGCAGACACCGGATCCATGAACCAGATCCTGTCCTCCAAAAACTCTTAGCTCCAGGGAGCAGGGTGCAGGGATCAGAACTGCAGTGGTGGGGTTAGCAGCCCATCCTTCCCAGAGAGGATCAGGGAAGACTTCCAGAAGGAAGGGTGCTGAGAAGGCTTTGAAGATTTGGGTCATATTAAAGGTGGCTCTGCCAATGGCTATTTTGACATCTGGCTGCTCTTGGTAGGTGATGGGTGCTTTCTCCAGTCCTTAGTGAGCGATTATTTCCCTGCTGACCTTGGCCATGACTGCACTTCAGCAGAGCCTGCTCAGATTCCAGTAAATCATCAGTGTCTCCCTCCCTTCCTAGGAGAGTTTCTAGCTCTGCTGGTGGGGTGCTGAGCCACTGCCTTACCTCACCCTTACCTTTTTTCCTGCTGTCTGGACTCAAAGCCTGTTCTATTGCAATCCACAGGAGGTCTGAGTTCTCCTGGATTCCCCAGGAGGCTACAACAATGGTAGAAGACCAGAGACCCACAAGTTCACCAGGCCGATTTGTTTTGGCTCCTTCTTCAAAGGGGGAAACTAAGATTAGCAAACTTTTGCTGTTAGAACATACACCACATTCCCACCATGAAGACCAGGCCCTCAGCACTGGTTATAAAGAGTTGAGAAGTCAGATTTGAGACCCTCCTCTCTGTGACACAGATGTACAGGGAACACAGACCCCTAAGTCATGTCTCACAATCCCCTGAACTCTGACAGCTCTTCACCCAGCCAGAGCTGGATCCCCACTTCCTCCTGTTCTCAGTACCTTTCCTAATCTGCCTGGGCCTCCCTCAGTCCCTCATCCATCAGGTGAAGGCCTGATCACTTACACTCCAGAGCTTCAGCCCATTATGCATATGGAGACTCCCAAGCTCAGAAAACCCTGGTGGCTTCTCCCAGCTGACTTTGTGAGCAAGAACTAGAATCAAGGCCTGATATCTCTGCTGTGGCTCCCTGACCCTCCTGTGGACCCAGAGTCCCCACATCCCTGAGGGACACTGCACAAGGCCCTCAGACACTAAGTCCCTTCAGATCCCAGCCAGGCCAGTGAGCAGAAAATGGAGGAGCTTTCCCTGTGGTGGGCTTGGTGAGCTGTGGGGACTCCTCACGGATCTGGAAATCTCTCCTAACAAAGGCATGAAGGCTCAGGGCCAGGGCTGGGAGGAACTTTTGGGAGGAAGTATTGAGTCAGGGTGGTGGCTTTGCTGTCGTTCCATGGTCAGGCTGCCATGGTGGTTGGATGCTCCATTCCACTGCAGGGTCACCAGGGCTTGGAAGAGCAGCCTTCTCAGGGCCAGGCTTCCCGAACCCTCCTGATTTGCCAGGGAAAGATCAAACAGGGCACCTTGGGAGCATCTGAGGGTTCAAGTATCCCTGACCCCCATCAGACAGGCTCCTCTGCAGTCCCCTCTGCCCCAAAGGGGTTGGGTCTACAGCAATGGCAGCTGCAGTGGAAATCCAGGAAAGATTCAGCCTTGGAGCACAGGGCCTGAAGAGGATGATGCCCAAGGGTGGCAAGTTATTCAAAGATCGTGGGGATGGGGGGGACTGTCCCGGAGCTGACCACTGCAGAGGGGCCTCTGCTTCTGGCACTCCTCCTTCTCTGCCCTGACCCCAGTTTCTCATCTTACATTTTCCAGACTAAATGGCCATCAGCTGTCTTAGTCCCATGACAAAAACACATAGATGCCAACCTGCCCTTCCCTCTGCCTCCCATGCCCTCCAAGCTCTGTCACCTCCCAGCAAACTCCTCTACAAAATGGATGGACCTGGCAGAGCCCAACAAAGCCTTAGTCTGGGGTCCTGCCTCTCTTGAAGTGTGGTCCCTGCACCAGCAGCACCAGCAGCACCAGGAAGCTTTTTAGAAATGCAGAATCTCAGCAAGGAGTCAGAATCTGCATTTTAAAAGGTGCATGGGGCGATTCCTGTGTGCAACAGACTAAAGTGTGGGAAGCACTGCTGTGGGGACATAGGCTGCCCCTCCTTGAAGGCCCCTGACTTGACCACAGGGCCCTGGGTAGGGCTTCTCTTTTGCAGGCAGGTCCCTCTGGAGCAGCAGCAGAATTTCAAGTTGGAAAAACAGTCTCTTGACAATCCAGGTCTTTACTGAATTTCCATTTTTAATTTGCAGAGTCTTTAGGGCTGCTCAGAACTGCCTTCTCCTCCACGGCTACCCTGCCTCCCTTTCCTAATGCCAGGGTCCTCCCCTTTCTCCATTTAAAATGGAAACAGAAAACTCACATGAGGATGTCATTAGTGGATACCGTCTCTTTAATTAATTTAATACATCGAACCTTGGCCTTTGTCTTCACTGTCTCCTTGGGAATCCCTCCTAAGGCACTGGGCAAAATCACAAACACCCACATAAAATCCTTCCTCCCATAGGGACTCTTCTGTTAATATCACCACAAATTAACATAATTATTTAAGCTCCTAACTGGTCAACAGACTTCTAGTTTGTCCCCATCCCAATTTGGACAACACAGAAAGTTTCCTAAAGCATACATTTGAGCTTGTCGCCCCTTCTTCCTCTAATGTTCTCTTATCACCTACAGAGTGGTTGGTTCTCTGAGGGAGTGAGACTCTCCCCACTTTGGGAAATTGGGGAGGTATTTTTGGTTGTCACAAAGATGAAGTACCTGGCTGCCTGGGATCCTTAATTCCCTGCTTTGTATGGGATGGCCCAGGGGAAGTAGGAAGGGTTCCATCAAATGCTAACAGCACCCTGCTGAGAAAAAGATAACTGCTCACTCTCCTTGGTGGGGTGTATGAAGCTGCTCCCTTGTCCCTCCGGAGACCTTCACTGCCCCCCACCACCCCTGCCTCGCCTCCTTTCCACCTCCTTTTGCTATGAACCTGAACCTGAAGACTCCCTCAAATGAACTACTAATTTCTCATTACCTGAAAGTGCCTCCCTCATTCCTCCCTCACGACACTTTGACAGTTCCTGCTCATCCTTCTTCAGGATGGACTACGATTGTCACCTCTCTCATTCCCATCCATGATGTAAATGGGACTTTTCCATGTGCCTTTGAATTTCACTTGAAGCCAAGCTCTTGTGAGCAACAGGTGAAAAGAACTATTAGGTTGTTTCAAAAGTTTTGTCCATTTTAATGTCATGTGTTTTTGTAGCTCCATATCTCAATAAATATTTATTCTACTGTGTCGTGGTATATATTGAGCGATGGAAAATTTTGTACTCTATACATTGATGCTGTTCATTTTTTTCTACTTTTAACTTTTTTTATCTTTTCAGCCTATTACTATATGATGTCATTAAGCGATTTTCGGCCAATTTTTCTCTACGAATTCAAATTGAACCAAAGCGCCACCGAAACAGCCCGAAAAATTAACCAGGCATTTGGCAATGATAGTATTAATGAACGCACTATTCCACGTTGCTTTGCGAAACTTCGTTCCGAAAATTTTACCCTCGAAGATGAGCCCCGAAGTGGTCGATTCTAGAGTAATCCAGGACGAGGATTTGAGGACCCTGGTGGAGACTGACCCATCACAAACGGTGCGTGGGATGGCGGAAGAACTGGGTGTCAGCTCTCATGCAGTTTTTGATGGTTTAAAACGTATTGGAAAGGTCAAAAAGCTCGAAAAGTGGATGCCCCATGATTTAAACGAACAGCAGAAATTGTCACGTTTCGAGGTTTGTTCTTCATTGCTTTTGCGCAACCAAAACGATCCTTTTTTGGATCGGATCGTCACGTGTGATGAAAAGTGGATTCTCTACGACAATAGGAAATGTTCAGGACAGTGGTTGGACACC